>JAWZYV010014751.1:0-59912 GCA_038373885.1 Cheiracanthium punctorium
ATAAATTTTTGGCGCCAAATTGTGGCGATATTTCGGCGAAACTCAGTCAATGTCGACGACATTTGGCGAGCATTTTAAGCATGAAACCAAAACAATGAACAGATTATCGCCAAAATTTGACGATATTTCGCCAAACTCGCCCAAGACGATGACAAATGGCGATACTTTTGGGCATGGACCAAATGACTGACTATCGCCAAATTTGGCGATATTTCGCCCAAAACTCGCCAAGGTCGAGGAACCAGACGCGCGAGTATGTTGTTTTGGGCATGTACCACAAACAATGACTGTCGTACAGTTTGTATTATAATAGAAGATGTCCATAGACATTAAAAGGTAACTAAAATTCTTGTTTCGAGTGGTCCTGTAAATAAACTCTCCAGTAGATTGGAACCAAAAATCGAGATGCCACAACTAGATGTTACAACATTCTTATATATGAAATTTCATAATAGTTTTTGAGATTTGAGAGTTAAATATGCACACACGTACAACCAAAAGTCGCCAAGCTTGGCGACTTTTGGCATAGTTCTTGAGGGAGGCACGTGACCGTGGTCGGACCATTACCTAACTTATGTGGTAGGACGGTATTGTGCTTGAAATGGATGAATGCCCCTAAAATTGCCATTGACCGTAATGTATTGGAAATCTTTTGAGTGTTCCTGTAGCAGAACTATAAATGATAAAGACACTTTTTTTAATGGAGAAATTCATTTTCTAACTCTTTACAGCATATATCACTTCTGAGTCGTTTGAAATAGCCCAATACCTCTAAAAAACGCTTTGATGAATTTCGGCCCATAGAGCGTAATGTATTTCGAATCTTTTGGGCGGTTCCTGTAGATAAACTATTCAGTCGAATGGAACCGAAAGGGGAGGTGCACAACTAGATGTTACAACAATCCTAAATATAAAGTTTCAACATTCTACGCCTAACAGTTTTTTGAGATATGCGAGTTTAATGAAATTTCGGCCCATTGAGCTGTAATGTATTTCGAATGTTTTGGGCAGTCCTGTAGATAAACTATCCAGTCGAATGGAACCAAAAGGGGAGGTGGCACAACTAAGATGTTACAACTATCCAAAATATGAAGTTTCGACATTCTACGCCTAATAGCTTTTGAGTTAGGCGAGTTTAATGAATTTCGGCCCATAGAGCGTAATGTATTTCGAATCTTCTTGGGCGTTCCTGTACAATAACTACTCCATTCGATTGCCATCCAAAAGTGGAGGTGCACAACTAGATCATAGAACAATCCTAAATATCAAATCTCAACATTCTTACGGAAAACCAGATTTCAAGGTATGAATGAGGTGTGAAAGTTTCCCCCTTTTTTTGTTTATTTTTTGTACTCTTTTTGGTACCGACCACGTTAGCAATAATGGAAGGAAGCTGAAAATTGTAAAAATTTGTGTGCCGAATCTCTTCAGTTAAAATATCAAGAAAGATCTTTTTAACAACAGAATTTATCCATTACAAACAGTAATGAGGCCAGTGCTAATGCTGTAAAGAAGATGAAACTTGGGTAAAAACGTACTAACATAAAAGAATTTGCCGAGGAAAATAATTGATACTCATCTCTTAAATGTTTCAGATGTAATAACAAGCAATTAAGTAATTGTTTTTTGACCTCTTCCTATCACAGTCTCAAACAGTCTGAACGATCCTTTTCAAAACTGAAGATTCCGTGAAAAACTATTTACGCAATTTTAAAACAGGCGAAGAACGACGTAGACACAACCTCTTCCATATTAGGTAATGAGCAAAAACAGAAAAAAACTATGGAAACGACATGATCTGCATTAGAGATTAATGCAAATCTGAAATCCAGAAGGAAGAATTTTAAATATTATAGTGTCTATAATTATATTATTATTTTGTATTCAAGTTTTAAAATATAAATGCCCACATAAACTCTCTTTTGTATGTCGTGTGCGAGTCTAAGTGCACGCGCGCGCGTATTATGTGTATATGAGTGTCTGTGGATGAGGGGCCCACTGAAATATTTTGCGGGGAGGGGGGGGGGCCAGAAATTTGAAGGTCCCGCCACTGGCCTAATAAGGAAGGAGAAATACAGTATGGATTTTTTTCGAGCATTTCTGTTCCTCTCTCACATCATTTTCGAAAGTTGCAGTTCCGTAGTTCTCATGTTCATAGTGAATTTGACGGGGGGGAAAAAAAAAGGTGGTGAAGAAATGGCTGACTTTCGTAAGAAACATGATTTTGAGGTTTAGAACTCCAAAGGTGAAAGTAAAGTAATCGATGCCTAGGAAAAAGAGCATTTAAGCGTAACGCAAATAACAAAGAAATTTAATATAGGAAAGGGACACAAGTTTACGACATAATGAAAAAATGAAACATGAAAATTTAAAGAAAGCCTGGCGTAAAGGAAATCTGGAGAAATGAAAAGAAAACGCCAATGACAGGAAAATGAAGAAGTCAATGAAGTGGTTTGGGAAATGGTCTGTTGATGCCAGGTCCCAAAATTTACGGCTATTATCTGGACCTATGCTACAAGCCCAAGACGCAAAACAAATTTAAGAGAAGACTTGGGGAAAGAATTTTTCCATTCTTCCCTTCAACTGGATGGCTAGAAAGTTTTTAGGAAAAGGCATGCTGATAAAATTCAACGAAATTTGTGGTGAGGCTGCTAATTGTTGATACCCAGAAACTGTGAAGGACAATGGGAAAAAAAATTGCTAAAATTAATCGAAGGAATAACGATTTGAAAGTAAATTGCAACAATGGCGATGAAACAGGCTTATATTTTTTCCGAGCTTGTACCGAAGCAAAACCTTTGTGCTTAAAAAACGAAAGCTGTGCAGGTGGAAAGAAATCTAAGGAACGCCTAACTGTATTTCGGTTGTGCATTGTAATTGACCGAGAGAAAGAAAAACCGTTGGTCTCATCGGAAAAGCCAGCCAAACCTCTCAGTTTTAAAAATCTTGAGCTGAAAAAATCTCCCAATATGAGTGGACGTCGAACAGAAAGCTTGGAATGACGTTAAAAAAAATATGGAAGAGTGGTTAATTGGTGTTTCAATTCTAGAATTGAAAAAGCAGAAAAAGAATGTATTGTTATTTCTAGGTAAATGCAACCTGTCCATCCATGAATGAAAAACTTTTCAAATGTAAAAACTGCCAGGTTTCCAGAGAACAACACCTACTAGTGTTACCCAGCTCACAGGGGACGTAGCCAGGGGGGCGATATCGGGATAGTATCACCCCCCCCATAAGATTTTTGGATTAGTGATGAACATACCGTCTATTTATACACATATAAGGTTCACTATCCCCGCCCTCCCGACCGAAAAAGCTTTCCTGGCTACGCGCCTGAACCCAGCCTATGGAATCTAAGGCATACTTTCGATACAAACTATACAGAAGCTTAATAATGCAATCGTTTTATTAGCAAACATGAAAAGTGTATCCAGTTCCTTCAGAGATTAATTAAATCTTATAAAAGGTTTCTTGATGCTGTATTGTGGCTTTGGAAAAAACATGCAAAAAGGTCACACTGTGAAACTATAAGGCTCTGTTTCGTGAAAGCAAATTTTCCGTGGGAAAGTAAAGTAGAGTCAATGAAAATGCATGCAATTATCCGAAATTGAAGCTTTACAAGCAATGCTAGGATGAAGGTGAAAATTAAACTGAATGCCTTAGATTTTGTGACATAAGATGACAAACTAGCCACAGGAAAACCGCCATTTGGTGGGTTGTAAAACTTCTTGTTAAACGATACCAATTAACGATAAGTAACAGGCTTGTGAGGAAGAACAAGTTACCGAGACTGAAGATCCCTTTGCAATTCACTCTTACCCGAAGCAATGCGTCTGCATAAGGAACATCTCTGAATTTTCTGTCTTTAAAGGCGACGTGGAACTACTAAAGTATTGTCCCAATAAATGCAAGAATCTACTGTAAGAAAATTTCGCCCACTGGCAAGATCAACTTGCACAAAAAACAATCTTTGATTCTTTCAAAAAATAATTAAAATTGATGACTATTTTCCTTTTTTTTCTTTAAATTTATGCTTTGGTGAAGTAATTTTCATTTATTTGATTAAAACTTATTTTTCCAGTTTTTAAAAAGGTAAAACGAAGTTTGAACCGTCTAATTTTTTTTTTTATTGTTTTTCAATTAAAAAGCGAGCCCCTCTACGAGCACAGCGAAACCTTGTCGAAGACGGAAAAGTTTGTCGATCCCTTCTACATTCCGTTTTATAACAGGTTCCCACTGTACGTCAAAATTAAAATTTCCAGCTAGTGCAATCAGCTATAACTACTTTCAATATAATATTCAATACCTGAGAACACAAACATCTTGGGACGCATAAATAACGGAGCATATCGCATTTCTGATTTGATTAGCTTTTCCGCTTTGCTTTCTGAGTAGTAATTTCTAAATTAAAGAAACTTACTAAGTTTAACCAAACTTAATAGAAGAAAACATATATTCTATCAGCCACAACATTTTCAGTGAGGCGGCCCGTGGTCAAAACTGTTAGTGCAGCCAGGGACAGCATATGGGCCCCCCCCCCCCCCTTTCCTCCGGACGAGGATTGAAAATTTTAGTTACTGAATTCCGAAAGCTGGCGGATTAAGCCGCACACCGTGGGAAGGAGTGAAAAAAAAAAAATAAAGAAATTACATAAAAAAAATGCTAAGAGATCCGCTATTTTACTTCCCTAAAATGGACATAAAATTTCAAACCAGCCCGCTCTTGATCCTCAAAATTGCATTAATCCGTGTCATGAATCGAAGTATCCTTAGAAATTTTCTTTTTGTAACGATAACTTGAGAAAGAAAAGAAAAAATAAGAAAACTTACTTATATTTTTTATAAGTCAAAATCCAATTCCGCCGTTCTTTTAAACATGCGAATCGGTCAATGATGTCCCGTAAAAAGGCGTTGTTTTAATTCAGATATCAATCATTTTAAAAGCTCTTTAAAATTTCCCATGTTTAAAGAATTCTCTCGCTCGCCATGTCCTCTAAATGCCAGTTCTTGCTTACTTAAAAAACAATACTGCTTTGATGTGTAATTGTCCATTCATAAGCGTCTATTCAGGCTTACCTCTGATAAATTCAGGCAATATAAAGTCCAGAGTTTTCCAAACATATATTTCTCCTTACTGATTGGCTTTCGTCCGAGCCAATCAGTTAGTCGAGTTCTCAAGTTCAGCCGCTGTTAAAAAATCTTTTCATGGGCTGTATCAGCTGCATACTCCCTATGCCGGAGAGGCTGCTTACGTATAGTCGTTGTCATGGCAACGGTGCTGCCAAATTTTCTTTTCAGCGCTCATGGACTGAACCAAAGATTTTCCCAATTGAATTGCGGGAAGATTAAAGTGCTTTTTTTCTGAATGAGCGATCCGGCCACAATACTTTTTTTGTTTGTTTGGTTTTTTTTCGGAGATTTTTTTAAGTTACCGTAGGAATTCCACAATTCCAATCTGAATTTAGGAAAATTAGTACAATAAATTATTTTAAAGTATGTGTGATAATTTCAAGTGCAGCCCGGCTGTACTTGCTGTATCCCATGAGCCGCTACTGCAACATATTATTAAAACATTGCAACATCATTCCACAGCTACATTCTACATAACTACGCGGTAAGCTACATTGTTTTTCTCTTTTACCGACGAACAGTCAATAGTTCATGTGCCCCTTATTCTCCCACTTTGCTTGCTTCCCTTTTTTTCTTATTTACTTATTTCCGAATCCATCCTCTGCATGGTGACGCCCCTCTTTATTGGCGAGCTCAATGCAAATGATAACAATATATACATAAAGAGAGAGAGAGAGAGAGAGAGTTGGTTCTCTGTTTAACAATTTTCAAGGAACCGTTGAAAATGTGACAAAATCATCCTTAAATAGAGACATCTTCCATAAACAGAATTTATAAAAGAATAACATTTCCCTTTACACTTTGGAAGGCGCCTGGTTCAAAACCAGTAGTGTCCGCCGATCTAACTGTTTGGAGTTTTCCGTGCTTTCCTCCGAAACTTAGAGTTATAAGGGTCAGACCCCTTAGGAAGACCCCCCACGGAGTGCACCCCACCCATCGGTTTAGATTCCATGTGCAGATAATTGGCCGTAAACCTACAGCACCAAACACCAACCCTTTAACACTTTACATTCTTAGGACTGTGAATATTTTTCTTGATATATTGGCGTGTTTAAGATGTTACTTTTATTATCATTATATTATTTTATATCCACAAAAAATTATTTTAAGTTACCTTAAAAAAAAGGTAGTAAAAACAAGCAATACAATAAAATTAGTTTTCAAGAAAATCAAAATGAGTCAGTTGTTTCATTTTTCGCCTTCCGTTATTCTTTCTTTCAGATTTTCTCAAATGTCAAATGCGTCAGCTTCCATTTTATGAATTTTTCTAGCTAACCATCCGAATCCTGAAAATTTTGCATTCCAAATTTTTCTGCCAGAATAACAGCACTGCAGTAATTGTTTTGATTTTTATTTTATTTTGATAATACGAACAATTATCTACATGAGGGATCTAGGCCGAGTAAGGGGTGCCTACGTGGGGGTTTTCTAAGGGGTCTTAATCCGTATTTATGAGAAGTTTCGGAGAAAACTGCGTAAGACTCTGAACGGCTAGATTGACAGAACGCGACCTGAGTTTGAACCAAGAGCGCTCCAGCGAGTGGGCCATGGGGCCATGGCCCCCTCCGAGGTTGGATATCACACGTTCCGTAACGATTTCATACATTGAATTTGCGCTTTGAAACAATTTGCAGACCTATCTAAAAAGTCCCATGGCCCCCTCCGAAAATTCATTCTGGAGCCGCCTTTGGTTTGAACCAGACACATTTCTTCTCCCAGTTGCGAGCTTCTATGCGCTCCAGCCACTCGTCGGGCCTCCAGAAATTGGAGTTATGGTGATGTTATGTGGCATGGCCTATACTAGAGGCATCTGCATTCTGTGGCGGTTTGCCTTGGTCGGAGGATTTTTTCAGAGGTTCTAACGCGTATTCACGTTAAAATCTGGATAAAACCATCTGGAAAAAATCCAGATAGTTAACTTAGATCGACAGCCACGCGGTAGGCCCAAAATGCGGGAACCTTCACACTTCAGCCGTCTATCATGTCGAGTGTCTTATCCACTCGGCCATGGTGGGCCCAGAAATTAGAATGTTGGATGCTCTTGCTTCATGCAACCATTGCATGCAGAAGTGCCTTGGCAAACTCTTCCAATCGGCCCATTGGGTCGTGGTAGCCCAGTGGTTAAGGCGTTGGACTTGTAACTGGAAGGTTGCGGGTTCGATACCGGCGCAGCACTAAAGACCACCGTGTACATGCAGTATACGTGCACGTTAAATCCGTGGTTCCGAAAGTCCTCTCGGCGGTCGCTAGCAGTTTCTGAGGGATGCCAATATTCAGGAGTCCCCCACCTTCTGATGAGGTTCCAAATTGTGGCGGTAAATTCCGGGAAGGACGTATATGTAGCTCTAAGCGACACATTCAGTGACGCGAGCTGTCCTCTCCTGGCAAATAAATCGTCCCCATTGACTTCTCGGCCGTTTGGATTTGGATCCCGAACTAAATTTTTGTGCTGCTTCAAGAATTTCTCTTTGCTTCTAAAGTACCTTTGAGAATACACTCAGGTAGTTGAGATTGTCTTGCGAATGGCACTTTTGACATTCCCGACACTTTTCCAACTCTTAAAAAATTTCCCCCCTGTTCCTCTAGCGTAAGATGAAAAACGATGTCGTCTTTGAATAGAAATTTTTTACGTTGGAGTTGCTGGGACTTTGAAATATCGTGTTTGGAAGGAGATCGTCGTTAAACGGAGAGTCAACTGTATATACAGTGCTACTTTTTAAAATTTCAGTTCATGTGAAAATTTGCAATTTGTTTTTTAACTTCCTAATCCATAGTGTATTTCTAGCTCTAGGGGGGCTCGAGGCCCCAGAGCCCCCCCCCGTGGATCCGCCACTGCAATATCATGGCTATAATTTTCATATTTATGTAAGGTATTGTTTTAATTATGAACTAAGATAAAATATTAAACCTGATAGTGCTTATAAACTTACTTTTTCCCACTTTTCTCTATTAAATTAATTTTTGTTTGAATGAAATGTCAATCGCGCGGGATCCCGCATCTCGTGCAGGATTGACATTTCTTTCAAAAAAAAAATTAATTTTAATAGAGAAAAGTACGAAAAAGTAAGTTTATAAGCACTATCAGGTTTAAAACTTTATCTTAATCTATAATTAAACACAATACCTTACATAAATATGAAAATTATAGCCATGATATTGTAATCCCGCAAAAGCGGGATTGCATTCCCTAGCCCATACTTGCTTTAAGGAATATGAAATGTGTTGCTAAGTTCTTCAAATATAATGCTGCCAGTATTTCTGCAGTAGTATAATGGATTCTTGGTTATTGTGGTTAAGAGACAAAGCTACACGAACGCTATCAGCCTTGAGGGTGTTGCCTTGGAAGGAGGACTTTTTAAAGTGTAGTATTGGAATAAAACACCCCAAATTCCAGTCCATTAGAGCGACAGCTTCCTGTAATAGGATTGGGTGAACCAAATTTCCAATCTACCTGTAGATGATCTTGTAACCTTTTGTGCAATTCTTAATTAAAAATGTTTCCAAATTTTGTCTGATCGAAATGAAAAAGTTAAGGAGCAGTATCAGTTATGGAAGCTGAAAACTTGGATAATATGCAAAAATTTTAAATTTAAGATAAATTCTAGAACCCACTGAAAAACAAAATTTGATTTTTTTTTTTTTTTTTTTTTTTTTGTTGTCATTGAGCTGAGTATTTATATTCAAACGTACAACAATCTGAAATTGAATAGTTTTCATTGCATTTTGAATATTAATGTAATTTCTCAGAAATGGTCTGTTTTGGATCTTATTGCTTAAAGATAAAATTTTGAAAGGCAACGTTTTAAAAAACAGCACCTCTTCCTTAACACAACTATTAAAATTGCTTTTGTTATTCTTGTTAAAATGTATTTAAATTTAGTAAAGATCTTCGGTGGAAATTTTAGCTTCTTCTGAATTCATATGCTTTAAAAATTTTACATGTATTTTGTGTGTATTTCGAAAATACATGTATTTTGTATTTTTTTAAATTCAAGAAGTATTTTGTGTTTTAGTGCTTGAATCAATGTATTTTGTATCGAAAATGCATTTTTGGTGCATTTTGCCCAACTCTGCCAAAATCACGTTCTTTTTCTTCGAACTACAGTCTTAAATGTATTTTTTTACGTGCATCTCTCTACCCAATTACCGAACTTCACGTTTGAATAAATAAACAGATGATTAAACAAGTGGTGTTTCCATATTGATGATTCCTGATTTTTGTTTTTATTTTTTTAACGGAAGAGCAGGATGGTAATGTGTATTTGTTCAAAATAAAATTACAAGATGAGACTGCGTTACCACACGTCTTGATTTATCTTTAGTAGGGGCAAAGACCTTGAAATGCCATTCTAGTGAGATGAAGTGCCTGGCTTCAGCTAAAAAGTTATGGTTTTGATTCGTGATTCTCGCAATTCTCCCGCCAGTATCCCTGACTTGTATCATATGCATTCTCTTAATCCGAGTAAGATAGTTCGACCGAGGTCTCACTCTTTGTTCTGGGAGGAAAAGCGTAGCATTTATCAAACATGGAGTTTTCAATTATTTTATTTTTCTTAGCAGCAGTTATTCCTGGTTTATTGTTTGCAGACCCTTCATACGATGACCTCTGGGCAGTATACAAGGTAAATTTGTTTTTCACTTTGTAACATTGCCGAATCCAGACTCCAGAGCACGGGCATGTGCACTCACTCAGAGAGGGACTGATTTTCCGGGGACCCATGCGGGCAAGCGGCCAGCCTCCCAACATAAAAGGGTCCGCCAAGTTAGCTTTTAATATGGGAAAAATTGTGCATTTTGATTTGAATTCAAAATAAAAGACTGGATATTCTGTAGTATTTTACGCATTCTGTTTCGAGGGCGCAATTTTCTTAGTTAAAATAATGCTATACATAAATTTTTTTGGTATAGTCATCTAAAGTGATTATATTTAGCTAAATTTGTTTTTCTTTATTATAATCTATATCATTTTTAATTTCTGTAAGTTAAGAAAAGTGTATCTTTTCGTGTTATTTTAAACAAAAAGATAGCTATACAATAGTATAGCTTAAGTTTGGCGTTCGGCTTTCAGAATAATATATATATATATATATATATATATATATATATATATATATGTACATAAATGCTCTGATAAAAATACTGGTAAAGTAAATGCAAAAATATTCTGAGATATGTTACTTGGAAAATACGGAATGAAATTAAAAATTGACATTTAAATAATATAATTAAAATATTACTAACCTACATAATATTATCATAGCCGAACTTCCATTGTATTTCACTTTGCAGGGCCGGCCCAAGGGGGGTGCGAATGTAAGTGATCGCCTAAGGCCCCGCGCTTATAGAGGCCCCGCTCCTGGGCCATTTTATTGCTATCTCATAAGACATGATAGAGAAGAGGCCCCGCTCTTGCGCTTCGCCTGGGGCCCCGCACGCCCCTCGGGCCGTCTCTGCACTTTGCATCCTGATAAAATAATCTATTTATATGATGCGACATAAAAGTTATAAAGGAAGTCTTCGTGAGGACGGAGCCCCACTGAAACTTAGCCTTTGTTTGGCCCCCACTTGTGTAAATCGCTCCCTGACTCCGCCCAGTGGCAGATTAATCCAAGTTTGTCCGGGGGGGGGGGGGCGGTTAGTTAGAAGATTGACATGCATACATTTTATCTAAGTAAAATAGGATCTTTTACATTAATTTATTTTTTCTCGGGGGGGGGGGGAGATCGCCCCCTCCAGCCAGGCCTGTCGAGAGGGGGATTCCCCCCGGGCCCATGTTTTCTGGAGGCCCGGGCTAAACTTTCAAAAAAATTTTCTATATAGACAGAAATAGAATTCGCGAAAACCAACACCGACTGGAATAAGTAAAGACGAGACGAAGTCCTAAACGAAATTGGATGGATTGCTGATGTTATATACGCTCTTTTATTTTAATTTTTTTTTGGGTGGGGGCAAATGCACCACCCTCTGTGCTCTCATACGCGGGAACCACCATGACAACTCCAGGCCGGCAGGTGCAAACTTGATAATTTCAAAGCGCGGGAAAATTCATTCATCTCCAAAATGTTCTTGGAATAAAATTGTTCAGAATTGCTCTCGGAATGTGGATTTTTCAGTTGTTTGCGGTGAGTTTACTTGCGGTCCCTTTTTACACTTCCTATTATTACAGTGATTATTTATTTATTTTTTAAATAATTATTAGTTATAAAGTATGCTTTTTTTGTCAGTGCTTCATGAATAGGCTTAATTTCTCACAGCAAACTTTTGGGGTTAAAATTATCTTATTGCTAATGAAACATTTCATGGAAGCTTTTTATGGTAGTGATTCTGTAAAGCTTTTCCTTTTCACATATTTACTTTTATATCCGCTCTTATATTAAACGAGGAATGTTTGTGTGTGTGTGGGTGTGTGTGTATGTCCGAACGATCTCGAAAACTGCTCTAAGGATTCTTTTTAAATTACGTACCTGGGGGTTTTTTGGGCCCCTGAAACGATTGAGCTAGGTCAATTGATTGAAAAAACTCTAAAACGCTCAAAATTTAAAATTTAAAATTTTTGGACGGTAGCGCCATCTATTGAGCGTTTGAAAAACACACTTGATGCAATCTTCCTAAAAGGGACGCTCAAATAAGTTTGGGGCAGATTAAAAAAATACACGCTATCGATATACAATAGTAAAAATTAATTTCGCAAAGAAACAAAATAAATGGAACTTGATATTCAGTACACAGACAAATAAATATTTTAGTAACTAGATATATTACACCATTCAGCTACATAAATATGTTTAGAATTAAAAAGTTATTTTTATTTCAAAATATCGTCCTGGCAACCAGCGAAAGAAAAAGAGAAAAGAGTCTTCGTTGCCATCCCCGCAAGCACCTTGATGTTATATACGTAAATAATTTAATTATTCTTAATTCATAGTTATTAATACAAAACTATTCGTAAATCTTATGTGAAAAATTGCCAGAATTTATTACAATTATCCTTTTGTAACTAACGTCAAGCTCAATGTATTTTCGCGTATATACTAAAACAATAAATATTTTTCATGTATTTTATTTATCCATATGATGCGAATTTCAAAAGTGCATAAAAGTTTCAGCTTAGCCGAATAATTTAAATGAAAATGACACCCTTTTTAGTCATTCACAAAGAAAAAAGATCCTGTGACGTAACATGAAAATTCCATTTTTTTTTTTTTTTTTTTTAAATAACGGCACTAGATTGAATTCTATTTTAACTGCCTTATTCCGCCAAGTTGACGATAAATATTTAAATGTAGTTACCCTGGCGATTTTTTTTTTTTTTTTTAATGGGTCAACCGTTTATAATGAAACGATGTTCGAAACTCCGATGAAAAAATGATACGACCGATTCCTAAATTGGGCTCGGAGCCGATATTCAAATTAATTTTGCAGATGATCACCCATCAGTTTAGTTTTCATTCACTGCAGTTGATGATTTCAACTCATTTATTTTATCATCGTATGGACAACCTTTTAAAAGTTGCGGGCAGAACTTTACGATAGTGGCCTCCTGGGCCTGACTTCAGGATGTTAGCGAAATCGCGGGCCGTATAATTCGGATTTATATGGAAGTTTGAATGTTTTATATAGGTTTTATACAGGGTTTTGACTTGTTCTGAGGGCTGGTCCAAAAGCCATGGCGGGCCCCATCCGGCCGCAGGCTGGGAGTTGTCCATATGTGGAAGCAGTAAATTGGGAGGCTGAAATCTGGTTACTAAGATTTTTTCTAATAAATTTTCAATTCTTATTTTGACGTGGATTAGACTGTGTTGTTTTGTGTTGTGTACTGTCATTAAACTAAAGGATAAAGCCCTTTCTGGACACAATTACAGCGGGCGATAGAATGTCTACACTCAGAATATTTAATATTTAACCACTTAAAATCAAATAACTTCATATTCAATTTTTATTATACATCGAAATTCGAATTGTATAATCTGCAGAAACATTTCGTATTCGAAACATTTCGTTTGGTATAAACATTCTCTCCTATATCCATGCTTAATGCATAGAAAACCATTTTATTTTTGAAAAAAAGTTAAACTGAGTAGTAATTTAGAAAAGCTATCTTAAGCAAATTCGAATCGTAATTTTTCCTCCAAAGCCTGATAACCGTGACTTCAATGTAACGTCAATGTCACTTGCAATAGATATTCTGACACTCAAATGATTAGCTTTCTTTATTCTCTTAAATGAAATAGAGCTAAAAATACAAAAAAAAACCGCTTAAAAATCAGGGAACGGGTGGATTATCAGATTTTTTCTTTATTTTGTTTTCTTTCTTCTTTTTTTTTCTTTTTTTTTACATAATTATGATAATTTTCAGGCTGATCGCACCAACGAACCGTGTAAATTTTAAGTTATTAGACAATACATTTTTAATCTGTTTGGATGGTAAAAGTTTTATTTTGAGTGGTTGAACTGGAATTGTGACAGAGTCAGGGATCAGCGTAACTATGTAGGAGCGATGCATTTTTGATTTATTCGAGGTTAGAAGTCCATTTTCTTCAGTCCATCCATTTGTTCTATTATTGTCAACGTTTAAGTAGTTGTTAGGGTTGTTATAAAAGAATAATTTTGATCTATTCTGTTTTTGATTTCATGATTTCGAAGTGTCCTTTTGTATTAATAATTTAAATTGCGTTACACTTTTTATTTTCTTAAGCGTGAGTTTATAAAATAAAATTATGTTTAAAGCATATTTGTGCAAGATTATACTTTTATGGCATCTATATTTATGTATCTATAAGATTGAATTTATGTTTGTAGAATTTGTTTATGCATGATGTATTTTCTTTGAATTAGAAAAAAATAAGTATTTTATGTTTGAATTGAAGCACTATAGAGAAATTTACAATTTCAATCGTAAAGAATTATCATAATAAATATATTATAAAGACGTAAATGCATGAAAGTGTAGCTGAAAAACGAGCTGTGGAAACATATGATCACCGACAGCAGCACTTAGCCCAAATGTGTGAACGTGCAGTTCAAATACAAGCAGATGAAATAGATGATTAGTATTTGGAAGGAGAACGACATGGAACAGCTAGACGTCGACAAATACTTCGGGTAAACAGTCTAAGTATCTATAAAGCTGCCACAAATGTGGGTACTTATTATCATAGTTTAAAACTTTTTAACATGGATTGCATTCACCCTGGAGCTTTGCATTTTTCTTAAGAGTAAAAACAAAAATTAACTGAAACCATTTTGGGGATTAAGATTGATGTGATTGGGCATTAAGATTGATGTAGGACATTCCGAATTTCCAAATGAATTGGTGTGGTTGTTTCTTCGATGTCACCCACATTTCAAAGAATTCGAAATTTGAAAGCATACTTTACAATGGTTTTGTTCACAGTATATGACGAGTGAAACTATTAACGATTTTGGTGTGTACTGCTACGTTGCGAACAGTGTATAACAGACTTGATGAATTTTTCTTATAAACTCATTCATCTGACAGTTCAACCAACTCAAATTCTTGATGCTGAATTTGAACGTCCTCAATATGGACAGATATATTTCTGAAGTAATGAAGACGCTGTTAGTGAATGCATCGCCCAAGATCTTTGCTGATACCCTCGCTGATCTGCTACAGAAGGAAAGGAGGCACCTTACGTTAAACTACTTTTTGCTCAACTCCAATGGCATCGACCATCGAATATTTAGCATCCCTCTTCAAAACAAAGTATATGCCATTGTAACATTGAATGCCGACCAAAGCTTACCTCATAATGTATGGGTGATCCGACAGCGATGAAAATCTTTGGCAACCATGAAGATTATTGATACGTGCCAAGGCATTTGCGTATTCATTATTTTACACTTAAGGAGCCATTAGATTCTAAGCATGGCTCGGTAACCTGGTACTATTAAGAATTCATTAGATCGTTTTCTAAACTTATATCTTTTACGTTTAGCACACTATTATTAATTTTGCTCAAAAGAAATTGTTCAGAACATTTATTTTGCATATTTGTAATAGCTCATTAAATTTAATTAGAGCAGCGGTTCCCAACCTCTTAACGTTGCGCCTCCCCCTCCAGGGCCGTAACCAGGATGAAATGTTAGGTAGGGCTTTGAATCTAGTTTGGGGGGGGGCGGAACAAACATAAGTATTAGTAGGCGGAAAGGGGGGGGGTTCAATTTGCACTTTTTTTTTCTAGAGTATTTGCTTCAAAAAACACCGTGTTTTTAAAATATTTAACATTCATTATGTTAATAATTTTTTCATTGAGACTCCATTAAAAATATTCAAATGATATTTTGAGAGAATGCAGTATTGGATGTTGGTTAGAGTAATTTTTTGTACAACAATAATTCACAACGACGTAGTTACAGGGCCGTAGCTAGACCAGAAGTACAAAGGGCGCTCAAACTTCTGCTGAGGGTGCCCATACACGCACCCCCCCCCCACACACACACATATATACACACAAGCACACATATATTTCATTTACAATACAAACTGCATCTGCAAGAATAAGAACTAGACTGACCTACTCTATCTAAATGAACATACAAAATTGATGAATGATGCCATTTTGCATTGTAACAACCTTTTTCTATTATACATATTGGTCATTAATATATTGCTGTTTTAATCGTCTGTATGTTTCTCTGTGTGTGTATATACATACACAGATGCGGAGAAAAAAAGGCCCACTAGCATTTTATTTCGCCGTCGTTCGTCGTACAGCAAATTTATATATGCCATTCGTTGGCAAATAACGCATACTTTAATTTACTATTAATTTAATTTGCATAAGGGCCGCCTTCATATTTCATTCTGCATCAACTTCGTTTAACTCAATAGCAACGCTGTATTTTGACTTTATTAAACGAAAGAAAACCTTCAAATTACCCTAAATATAAATTTTTACCAATTTTCGACGATAATTTCCGGAGATATTGCGAATTATTTTTTGCGCGTTTTTAAGGGACTTTCTGCAAATTGAAAAACACCATTTGTAGGTTTCGAACTTTTCACCTTTCATTAATTTCGCTCGCGAGAGTTAAAGGAAATAAATATTTGTTTCAAGGAAAATATTGTGGTCATCTCTCTTAAAGTTTTTTGTACTGAGAATATCAAGGGCAGACATTAGAATATTTAGTCAGTGGTCTAAATGACCCGTGAGTTCATAACTTCCTTGGTTCGTACACATGATTTAAAGGAAAAATGCAAAACGACTGCTCACAATTTTAAAAATCTTTCTAATTTTGAAATTGTTATTGAGTAGTTCTCTTGAAGGCTCTCTTAGACAGGTGAAATGTTGCCAGGAGTGAGAATCTGTTCTCTGCTGTTCTGACTATAAGCATGAGTGTTACTCAACTACGGTCGAACTTGAAGGATGGTTTCATGATTGAAAATTTATTAGTTTGAATTTCATGTAAAAAACACAATTACTCTTCTGCCTACCCAATATTATCACTGTGTTTGTTATTTTACTTTCTTCATTTAGTATTATCGTCTTCAATGTGCAATATTCTTATTAGACTTTTGGCGGTATTTTAATTTACAGTCAGATGAAAATTTAGACAGAAAAACGTGATTTTGAATGTTTTCTGAATGTTTGATAAAATATGGGGAAGTCCGAAGACCTAATGTTTCCAATATTAAAGAAGGCCAAATTCATGCCTGAAATGTTGAGGATGTTAGTTTTTCAGGAACAGGACGTTGTATTAGAAGACATGCATCAACTGCATCTAATTCTATACCCGGAAAATATTTTATTTGGGTGTATATGGTAGCAGACCCAACAATAGACGCTTTATAGAAACACCATCAAACTATAAAAACCACTAATTTATTTTTTTCAAAATTTGATATTTTTTTTAATACCGCTACTTTTACTATGTTTTTGCACAAAAGAAATCTAATTTACGTTTATTTTAAGCAATATTCAAAAAATTGTCACTTAATAGATTTATATATGGCCCCTTAACTCATGAAAATATATTTTCGTTAATATAAATTAAACTACCGAACGTAAAAATTTGAAATTTTGCACGGCCATGTAATATCACTTTCTGCATCTATTTCCATCGAAATTTTCCTTGGTCGCTTTTCATAATTTTTTTTAATATTAATTTAGTAATTCATAATTCATATTAATATTTTATTAAAAATCATAATAACGGTAAATTACGTTTAGGTTGTTTAGTTCTTATAGTTCAAATAAAAATAAGCTTCTTCTTATATGAGATGAATTAAAGTATGAAAAAATATTTTAACACATTGGTCGCTTTTCATAACTCACTCATTTTCAGTTCAAATTTATTGAAAATTGGTATTCGGGGTTAAAATGAGCTAAATTTTTGAAATATGAAGTGAAATATAGGGGTTGCTATTGGGAAAAAGAAAAGTTGGTGCGAATTTTAGTATGTACATGGCCCCTTACGCAATTTTATGCATAGTAAATTAAAGCGTACGTCAATCGTAAATGATTGGTATCTGTAACTTTGCTGTACGACGAACGACGGCCAAAAAAAGTACAAGTGAGCCTTTTTTTTCCGCAGCTGTACATTTTTCAATGCACTGTAAAATTTATCACATAACAGCAGAAAATTTACAAATCCGAAAACAAATTCGAATTAAAAACATAACGTCCTTAACATTTAAATCTACTTATAATTTCACTACAAAATATAATATAGTTGATGATTTCCTATGAGTAACAGATCTAAATATTTTGAATAATTTTAAAAATTCTATATTTCTTTTGATCAAATTAATTCTTAGAGAAACTTTGAAAAAAAAATTAAATTCTCCGCCCCCCCCCAAAAAAAAAGGTATATAACGAAAATTATACAAAAGAGTCCAAGATTTAGAATTTACGACATAGCTATAATTATTACAAATATAAATTATTATTAACAAAGTTAAACACTTTTTGTACAGTTGCAGCCGCCTGTACTTCTTTTCGTTTAAATGTTTGAAAAATATATTAAATTCTATATTTTTGCGCGCTGCTTTTCAAAAGCTAAAAGTATTAAATTTGAAAGTCTATTGTGACACATAGATTGTCTTTGTTGTCTGTTCAGTCTTGTAAGTACAGAAAATATTGACTCGCACAATGCTGTACTACAGCCAAAAGTTCTCACAGCAGCAAGGAGTCCGAAAAAGCAATTTTTTGCTTGCATATTTCAGCAAACTTATCCGTAGTCAGCACACTTAATTTTTTTAAAGAAATTTTTGACTACGATTATTTTTTCGGGTGCGGGGATTTTAATCCCTAATGTTTTTAAATATTGTTACGAATTTTCGGGGCAACCCGCTGTTTTTGGGTTTAAAATTCGTGTTCTACGCGTTAAATAATAAAATTTTGCATTTTATTGCATCAAAATCGGTTAACTTGAATGCGAGATGTGGAGTTTAATGTTTTTCTATTAGTTTCTATGGGGTTTTCCAGAAATCTCGAGAAATATTGATGTTAGAACTTCACTAACCTCACTTTTGGGGACTTACTTTTGGCGCCAAATTTGGTGATATTTCGCCAAAAAAGTCGCCAAGCTTGGCGACATTTCGCGCTATTTTTCGAATGGGCCCTTTAAAGTTGTTTTTTCTGTATTAAAACCACACAATAGCCTAATGATTCAGCTACATTTTTATGACGTAATCAAAAGTCCAGTTTTACGTGGAATCTTCGGGAGATACATTCTTCTAGATGCTCCTTGTAGCTTCTGCGTCACCTATAAATACAGACATAACAGACTCCCCAGTTCAGTGTACATCGAGCTCTCGTTGAGTGAATTTGCTGCATTACGCTGCGAATTGTGCTATATTTTGCTTGATTTTCAAAGCTGGTTTTTAAGTGATGTGTGTAAATTCTTCATTGCTGAGTCTTGAGGCACAGTGTACGATTACCCTCGTACGTTTCCACTGAATTCATGCCTGTGGAAGTGTTTTATTTTGTGTGAGAAATACAGCATTTGTGAACGCTTTTGTACTAAGCGGACTGTTATCAGCACGTTACTGACTGATTGTGCTTGTGAATTTTGTACAACTGATTATTCGATGAAGTTCTAGAAGCAATAAAGTTTGTGTTCCATCCTGACTAGTGGACCCTTTACTAGAACTTTCTACATCAACTGGACTTTAAAAAGACGAACCGAGGAATTAACAGAGTATTCTGCAACAATATTTAAGGTCGTCTCGATAAAAGTCAAATCCACGTTTGAAATTTCGTTAAAAATTCGTGAAAAATTATGAGACGTCTAGAGGGCGCTCAAATTTTTCCAGGGGGTGCTGATCACCCTTCAGCACCCCCCTGACTACGGGCCTGCGTAGTTACTAGTTAATTGTGCCTTTTGCAATCCATTAAATGCTATCCAATAATAATAATAATAAACTCTGTAAAATTAAAAAAAAATGTTAACAATTAAACAACAACAACAATTAAATTCAGTAAATTAAAAATTTACTGAAAAGTGCATTTTTTTTCATTTTAAATATATAATTGTAAAGATAAAATTGTAAGGAAATTAAAAGGAAACCGGCAGTTTCGTGTACTCGGAAAAATCCGAAAACCGATTCTACATCAAAGAATATAGCCAAGAGCGATGCAGCCAAGAGCAGCAAAATAATTAACCGTATGTATAGAAATCTGGCCATTGTGATGAGAAATTCTCCCAAAACAATGGGTATTTTTTATGATGTAAAATTTAGCGATTGTTAAAAATCAGTCGTTTCTAGAATTTCGTATTTATTTGTAAATTTACAAAAATATTGAAAATCTTAGCCGGCTGAAAGCCGGCTAGGTAGGGCTCAGCCCCCGTAGCCCCCCCTCTGGTTACGGCCCTGCCACCCCTCTCCATATTTTTCAGCACATATTCAGTTTTTTATTTTTCAACAGTGAACATTTAGTCGCCTGTTTTAAAAAGTGATGTTATCAGTGAAGTTTGAACAAATATTTTAAGCGAAAATGGGTATGTTTTTGAGTAAAAATGAGAATGAATAAGATGATTTATCAAAACATGTATTATCGCTTGCTCTTTGTCTATTTTTCTGGCGCCCTCCTTGCAAACGCTCTACGCCCACCCAAGGGGGCGCGAGCGTTTGCGAAGAGCCTTTCACGAAGCCGAAGAGCTTCTTTTATGAAGAGCCTTTCACCATTTGGACTATTGAACTCTATTTCTTCTCAGAATCTCGATGCCATTTTTCCAAACATTTGCGTAGCTTTGCATATTTTTTGTACCTTACCCATTTCGATTGTTAGTGTTGAGCATTCATTCAGTGTGCTGAAGAGAATAAAAAACTTCCATCGCTCTTGTTCGACACAAACACGTCCTTGCAGTTTAGGAACTCTTTGTATTGAGTCGGCACTAGCGAAAGAACTAGACTTTAAAATTATTATTGATACTTTAGCCTAAAAAAAAAAAAACCAGAAAAGCTAATTTTTTATAGTTTTAATTTTGTAAAGAAGAATCCAATTATTGGTATTATAAAGAGCAACATTAAACTATTTAATGAAAGCGTCTTTTTTAAACTAAAATATGTAAATGCCAGATTGTGTTTAAAAAAAGCAGTTTATTTGTATTTTATAATGTGAATAACTTTTTTTGGGGTGGGGTGGGGGGAGGGCCTGGCAGATATCCAACCCCCGGGTCCGAGTTGGTCTCTCGACGGGCCTGCCTCTAGCTGACAAACTTAAGTTTAGACTACAACAGATTGACTTATTTTGTAAATTTAAATGAATTTATTTGTTTAAAAAATACAAAAGGAAACAAAGCAAAAGCTAAAAACTGCCTTTTCCAGAGTTCCAGATCTGCCACAGCTTTGTTACAAGAATTCTTATAAAAGTTTGTAGAAATTTTTATTCACACGTCTTACATCCACCAAAAAAAAAAAAAAAAAAATGTTATCGGTAAAGTTTGAATAAACATTTTATACTTTTATTAGAGAAAATAAAAATGTTTCGCAGTAGAAATAAGAATAACTAGATGATCTTTCAAAAACATTCAGTACACTTGCTTTTTGCCTATTCTTCTCTGCCCCACCTCCCCTGCAAATGCTCTGCAGCTTTCAAGGGGGACGCGCCCCACCGGTTGGGAACTACAGTTTTAAGCATTAAAGGCGATAAAAAATAACTTTCTTTCTACTTACTTTATGTTAGTCAGGTTAACTTATGTTTATTCAAATTAAGGTTATGCGCTTTTCTTTAAATCTCATTTTATTGCTTTTATAGGCTAGTTTCGGAATGTTATCTTTATTGATTTCTAGTTTACTGTAAAAATAAAATTTTCAGTAAATCTTAAAATATGTTTAAAGTCATGAGTTTGGCAAAAAACATGCTGTCATTAGACAAAGTAGCTTTAATAACACTCCTGTTAGTTGAACCCCTGGACCCAGTGGTGTAGTCGAAGGGGGATGCGGGGGGACGCCGTCCCCCTACTTTTTCACTTCAGCCCATACGTTCCCCCACTTTTTATTCTCAGGGGGGACGCTCATTTACAAGGTTTTTTTAAAAATTCTGTGAAGAAATTAAAATTTTCGTTTTGTTCGCACGAGAGCAAGTACATCGGTAAAACATCAAAAGGAAACTTTTGACTGTTTGAATAGACTTTACAAATGGGATTGTAAGGGTTTCTTAAACACTTCATTGGTGGAAACATATCCATAAGAATGGAACAGATTGTAATCTTTCCGAACGCACTCTTGGTAAAAAATGCCTTTCCGAATGGCCGAAAAAGTGACAAAAATCGGGGTAGCGAATAGCCACGTACCAATCCAAAAGAAAATCTGTTACTTTGACATTGGATTGTTGCCTCACCATGGCACAGTGGTTATGTTACTGGAAATGGTAGATGTCCGAAGTGTGAAGGTCCCGGGTTCGGGTCCTATTGTGCGTCCGTCGACCTAACCGTTCGGAGTTTTCCGTGGTTCTCTCCGAAACTTTGCGTAAATATGGGTTAGGACCCCTTAGAAAGACTCCCCACGGAGGGTAACCACTCTTGTGTTGTCTTTCTGACGAGGATTTACAAGCGGGCTTCGAGCCAAGCACACAAATCCGCTATACGTGTTCACAATAACAACAACATTGGATTGTTGACAAATGTAAATGGAAAAAATTAAGTAGCTCCCATCGCGCGTCCGTAACAGTTCGGAGTTTTCCGTGGTTTTCTCCGAAACTTGGCGTGAATATGGGTTAGGACCCCTTAGAAAGACACCAATCGAGGACACCCCACCCCCCAGTACTGTTCTTCTGACGAGGATTTATAAGAGGGCTTCGAGCCAAGCACACAAATCCGATTCCATGTTCGCAACAACAAATTAAGTAGCTTACACGGTTAATCAAAAAGACTTAGTTTAGATTAACAAGCAATCAATAATTTAACAATAAGTTCATTTTAATTAATTAATAAACAAATGATGGTTAAATTAGTTTTATTGGTTGTTTAAGGGATAATTACATTTAATGAATCCGATAAGTTTAGGTTAAATTTCGTCAGAAATGAGCGTCCCTCCACTTTTTTTCTTAGGACTACAACACTGCCTGGACCCCCCCCCCTCCCATTTGTGTATAATTGCTAAGAGGCTTGTGCCCCTCCCCCCCCAAGAGACTTATAATTTACACTAAATAAAATGGGCTTTCTGTTAACAATGACATATTTTATATAAATTAAAATCGCTATTCAATCTATGCTTACCCTTTGAAAAAAAAAATCTGGATCCGCCCTTGATATGGCCAATGGGCCATATCAAGGGCGCATCCAGAAATAAATTGCTCAAATAAGGTGTGCAGAGGTTGAACAGCGTGATTTGCACTCCAGGTGTAGCATAGCTCAGGACCCCTACAATACGGATCCCTGTAACACGGAACATATCTGCCCTGCCATGTTATGTGGGGGCCAATTGTATAGGGATTCGGGGAATGGATTGCATTCCAGCACTCTTCTCTTTGCATTTGTCTTTGCACCTGAGTTCAGTTGCGGATCCAGAAATTTTTTGGGGGAGGGACCAAATTTTGAAAAAAAGCTTTTTTCACCCAAACAAAATGTTCAATAAAGCAAACTTTTAGTCTAAAGTAATCTAAAACTTTTTGGGAGGGGCAAAGTTATAAAAAAAGATCATTTTATCTACTTAAAATGTATAATAAAGCAGAATGTTACCATTTACCAATCTCTTTCGGGAGGGGCTGAAGCCCCTAGCCCCTCCTGGATCTGCTACTGCCTGAGTTCAGTTGAAATATTAGAGGCACCGGAAAGGGATGTAATTTTTTTCATGTTAATATCAGTTATTCTGCTTTTTCTAATCAGTAGTATGTATAATTGTAGTTAATTGACTACAAATAAATAAATTTTTTATTTAATTTCAGATAAAACACAAGAAAGTCTATGGTGATAAAGAGGAAATTCATAAGAGAAAACAATGGGAACAAAATGCCATGATGATTGCCAAGCATAATTTAGAAGCTGATATGGGACTGCATACTTACCGTTTGGAATTGAACAAATTTGCTGACATGGTAAATCATTTTTTATTGTTCTAGTACATTCATTTGACATTTAGAAGTTCCAATTTAGCTAGTATATCTATGTTAAAATGCTATCATAAGAATCTCCAATCATTATTTGCAGCACACATTCATGTTACTCTTATTATTCTTTTTCATAGATATATTGAAGTGAAAATATTTTAATGTATTTTTCTTAAGGTAAGGCTGGGAATTCAATTCCAGAGAATGTATATCTATATATACAGGGTATCCCCATTGGTGTAATGAAAACCTCATGGTGGTGAATCCTGAAAAGACCATAAGCGTAAAGTTTTCAAAATTATTGGGAGGGCCGGGCCCCCACAACCACATATATTCACGTCAGTGGCGTAGCCAAGGGGGGGTTGGGTGGGTCATACCCCCAATGTGGAATTTTTTGCCATACAAAATGTATATTCTTCACTCCCTTATCATACACCCGTATACATATATGTGTGTTGCAAGTCGTAACCCTCCCCCCATAAAAAATTTCTGGCTACGCTACTGATTCACGTTACTCATAACTGCCAACTACTACGGAATATAATTAACTACTTTCTCTACATGATTTTTCGGCTTAAAATATAGCAAAATTTTTGTGCTGCGAGCGCGAGCTGGTTACTATTTTGAAAAAAATAATTAAAAAATATACTGTTTACAAAAAGTGGTTAGTTATATTCCGTAGTAGTTGGCAGCTATGACTTACTATATATAAGTGTAAATTATTGGAGGCCCTCGAGCTCTATGGGTTCATAGAATTCTACATCTATGTAAGGTAAGTATCCATGTTAGTATCTTTCTACCATGTTATAAGTTAAAAATAGAAGCAAAGTAAAAAATCCAAAGGAGGAAAAAAAAACATTTTCGATGAGATAGTGCATTTTAGACACGTCTGAACTTTTCTTCATTTCATACTTTACATAGCTAAATCTGATTTTAATTAACCAGAGCTTGGCGAGGGCGGCTAGTAACATTGTTTGTTACGTGGCGTCACAGTGAATACCAAATCATGATTGAAATCAAAAGAAGAAAATTTTTAAAAGTACAAGTAAAGGTTTTTTTAAACGTTTGTAAATGGCTTGAAATACTTTTTTTATGTTAGTATAAATGAGTTTTCTGTATTGAGTGGTCAATTATTGGGTGGGCTCAGCCCCTATTCACAATTTATTGGGGGGCTCGAGCCCCACGGGCCCATATAACTCTACGCCTATGGAAAAGACCATTTGTGGACTTTTTACCCTCTCTACTAAATTTCATGATATTACTCTGCACTTTGGAGGTAAATCATTAAAGAGGGTTTATGGCGCTAAATATTTGGGAGTCTCTCTTCCAAATAGAAGCCATCGGGCAAGCTGCATTAATACTCGCAACCATTCTTTCTCACTCCAAGGCTGTTTTCCTTGTTGATTCCCAGGCCGCAATCCAAACTTTGGGATCCTTTTGTAAAGACGATACTGTTAGGGTGAATAATACTTGAACTATTCTTGACAATCTTTTGAACAGTGGGTGGACCATCACCCTTCAGTGGATCCCAATCCTCTGTGATATTCCCAGTAATGAACGTGCAGACCAGACTAGCTAAAACTAGCTAAGGCTGACTGTTCATTACCTCAGTCATCCTACTCTTGTCCCCAGTGGCGTAGCCAGAAATTTTTCATGGGGAAGGGTTATAACTACTACACTCATATACATGTATACGTGTGTGGGATAAGGGAGTGAAAAATATACATTTCATATGGCAAAAAATTCCTCATGGGGGGGAGGTTATGACCTCCTAACCCCCCTTGGCTGTGCCACTGCTTCTCCCTATTTTTATATCTGCAATGAAATTAAGAGAGTGATTGAAGGTGCAATTAAGGACTATCACAGGACCCTTGCTGCAGGAAAAGTTCTGGAACAAACTTTTGATTCACTCCCTGCCGGATAACCTTCCTAGACGTGTGGCCTCTGCAAATTTTAGACATTTAACCTCTCATGGCTTTTTACGGGAGCACCTACACCATATTGGCATTTTGCCTTCATTTGACTGCCCTCTGTGTTCTGAATCGAATTTTATGAACTTTGACCATTTGCTGACATGCATTGCACTTCAAGATACGCACTATTCTGTGGACAATTTTTTTAACCGTTCTGAACTGTACTTGGCTCCGAGAGAGAAATTGTGGTCTATAGACTTTTCCTAGGTGTATGAAAAAAAAAACAAAAAACAGGGTACCCCCAAAATACTGGAAAGGCTTTTATTCCTTAAATATTGATCATACAAAGAATTAAAGTTATGTAGAAAAAGGTATAGAATTTTATGACATCAATTAAAATTTTCTGTATATTAAATCTAATTAAATACAAAGTTTTAATTTTTTATACGGACCCTGTATAAAAAATTCCCCGATTAGTAAAATGTGCCTTATACATTAATTGGTTGATGTACAAAGTTTTAGCCTTTCATCATTAAAAGTACTCCAAGATATGTTTAAAATATCTGTGGCGGTACGATATCACCTCTGTACACACTATACCTGGCAATTGAAGGCCAGTCGAAGGGGTACCTTTTGGCCAAGCCAGATTGCTCCTCATTCTACCACCCATAAGACCCTGGGTTCAAACCCAGCTGTCGCTGCACGAGCTCCCCTACATATCTTAGCAATATATAAACAAATTTTGTGAGAGGCTCTACAACACCATACCACCATAATAACTAAAGTATTATGTACACAGTTATTTTATTTGATTGTTTTCAACATAGGTAAGTTTTCTCAGAAGTGTTTTTAACCCTATGATGTGTGCTTTCACTGCCAGTCACAAAAAATATATGGATAAATGGTCCCAACACTGAAAAAGTGCAGCTGTTGCCAGTGATTATCAAAACTACTCTAGCTCTGTGTCGCCAGATGGGCGATTCGATCAATGACCATGTTTTTGGTAGTTATATGGATCAATGCCAATGGCTGCACATTTTCAGTGTTGGGCAATCCATGTAGTTGGTCTTCTATATCGATGTGAAAATGCTTGCACGTCAAAGGATTAAGTATTGACTGTAACTTCTGCGGTAACCGCTGTATCAGTGTCAATCTATGAGTTGAATTTGCATAATTTCATCCCTCATTGTAGAGTAAGTGTGAATTAGACATCTTTCGCAAATGTCTGTCTCAGACCAAGAAGTCTGAATTTAGACCAGAAAACTACTTTGAGTGTGACCGCACCTGTTTTGCCTGGCTGCCAAAACATGTTGACTGGAGAGACAAGAACTTTGTGACCCATGTTAAAGATCAAGTGAGTCAGTGCTTTATTTTTCTTAGATTGTATTATTAAAATGATAAAATACCTTGGAACTTGCTTATGAGAAGTTTTCTAAAGGAACCCATCTAATTATTATTCTCTCCCCCCTCCTCCCCTTTTACATGAGAAATCTTTTTAGATGTGGTACACTGTTGACTGACAGAAATCAGAAGACCCAGGATCAACTCAAAAAGGAAAAAATATAAAATTGTTTACACTGTATGTCTAGGTTCATGCAGTTCTATGTCTATAGTCTGTTCGCCTAGTCGAGAGAACAAAACAAAATAATTGCACGTGCAAACTGGCAAAAAGTAAAGACTTGGCATTTTGCCAAAGCACCAAACACAGTCTGAATTTCTGCTTTCTTCCATTTATGCTGTTAGGTGAATTTAACCTTTTTTAATTCCAAACTAGAGATTGGTGCCAAAAAATGTAATTCTTTGGTAACCCGTTTGTTTACTTTCGTTCTCTTGTTTCTGCGAACAGACTATAGTTGGTTGTATGTAAGAAGAGAGGGGTGGGGTATTTCCTAGTGTACTCCTCACACACACACTTTGTTTGTTCATTCCCATCGCTGCAAAGAACAGGTGGTTAAACCTGTGTTCAGGATTGAAGTCGAAAAAAGATTAACAATCCCTCCCCTCCCCCCCCCCCTCAGAAGCAGAAAGTGCTTTAAAGTGTGTAGCACAGAACAATCACACTATTTGCAGAGCATTTCATCTTTTAAAAGAAGAAAACATAAAGAAGACATAAGTTCTTCAAAACAATTAAAACAAAGCGCCCTTTATGCTATCTCATCTCTCTTCACTTTTCATATCTATTTTACATTTTACCATGATCTACCAGATTTGGACAAAATGCCATTAGAACATTTACAGCTGTTTGGGTGTAATTCTGCTCCTGGGACAATCCCTTGGAAAAATTCTGCACTCACCAATTGAAGTTTATGTAAACTATAAATTTAGGTAATTTATAGAAAGTGCTAAAGCAACATTAACTTATAAGAGATTGTTAAAGTATTAATAGAAGATTTTTAAAATTGCCTTTCAAAACATTTCCAAAATTAATAAAGAAAAAAAAAGCAATACTGGTCACAGAAGGGAAATCTTATGCACTGCATCTCTGCAACAATGTCAACTAACAAACTAAATACAGCCGAGCTATAACACGGGTCCATACAACACAGATCCCTAGAACACGGCAAAAAAATTGTCATAAGGTTCCCTATAACACGTTAAAAGAAACTCGTATATCTCTGTAAATTGAGCCAGATGTTCTGATTTTATTATGCTCCAGCTCCAGTAATTAATATAACTTTTGAATGTCAACACTAAAAGCAGGGACGTACCCAGAAAAAAAAATTTCGGAGGAGGTCCAAACGGTGGAAAAGGCAGAATTTTATACAACATAACTTCATCATTATTATTTTGTTTGCAAAAACTGAAATTTCGGAGAGGGTCCGGACCCCCTGGGTACGTCCTTGACTAAAAGAAATCACTGCCTATCCCAGAGTAATAGAGGCACAAGCCAGCATTTCGCAGGCCACAACATACGCCTCAAGTAAAAAACATATGATGAATTAAAGAGATCTTCTTTTTCTAATTGTACATTAAACATACCTGAAAGAACTTTTGTATGATTTATTGCATTCTATTTCAACTTGAGAAAGAAAAGTTTTATTAAAATAAATCTGACAATTAAAACACGATTAAATTTCGAGGAAGTGCATATCAATTATCTCGGGTGCATGTGTAGTATCAAGTAAGCAGTATTTAAGTGAAATGTAAAATAAATTTCTTAAATAAGGTTTTCTTTCAGTGGCTGAACAGCGTGGTTTACACTCCAGGTGGAGCATAACTCAGGACATGTGCAACACGGATCCCTATAATACTGAATGTATCTGCTGTTTTATAGGGGGGGGGCGCTACTGTATAGGGATATGGGGAAAGCATTACATTCCAGTACTCTTCTCTTTGCATTTATCTTTGTACCTGAGTTCATTTGAATTTGTTGTTGAGTGGAAATATTAGAGGCTCCAGAAAGTAATGTAATTTTTTTCATGTTAATATATCGCCTAGCCAAAACTACTGAAGCTAATAATATGAAATTTGGCATGTATGTATGTTTTTTAATGTATGTGCAAGATTAAACTGTATTTTGCAAAATTAAGGTTTCTGGCATTGAGTAGGAGGCCAAAACATTCTTTTCACCAGAGGTGCAGAATATATCCAAACATAAGAATAGGGTTCGGGAGAAATTCTGAAGCACTGGAGAAATTTTTGGCCTGAGTGCATTTAAAGGAGAAAAACATTTTTGTAGTGATGCAGTTATCATCAAAATAAGCTTAGCTAGCTTGTTGAGAACAGCAGTTTCTCTATACTCATACCAAATTTCCCCATCGCATATTCCTCTCATTCCAAAGGAACATAGCATGACACGTCAGACGGAAAAGTGAAAAACATAAGCTCTCTCCCTTTCTCTTCATTCCTCCCAAAGGATAATAAGCAGGGATCCGTAACTTAACATAATGCGCGTTATAACCAATTCGTTACAAATCATAACGTTATTCACAAGCTGAATAACGTTATTCATGCCGTAACTTTCAAATCGTTCTTCACGAAATAACGTTATAATCTATAACGTTAATGATTTGAGAAATCAGTATTCGGTTACTTGACCCAAGAGTGCTCGGGGAATAACGTTATATTTAATAACGATATTCAACGTACACTTAATATAACGTTATTCTTTTCTGTGCTATACATAATAACTCTAAGAACAGTAACAGAATGCATTCGGTTAATCATGTTAACCGTTTATTTTATAACGTTAAACTCACATAACTATTTGATAACGATACAGTATCAATTAGTTAGAATATAACCTTTCGTTCAATAACAATTTAAATACGGTATGAGACCATAACGTTATAGGAACAGAACGACATCTTCATACCGTTATAACGCAATAACGAAATGCCATTCATATTGACACAATCCGTTACAAAATATAACAAATTGGTCCAATATATTTAAATACGTTATAAGATCTAACCGTTCGAGTAACCTAAAAATTTTGATCCGAATCATCGGCTTTTCGGACTGAGAAGAGGGTGAATGAAAGGTAAAAGTATTGAGTGGGTTCACCACCCGGACTCGTGTTCCGTACATAAAACACAGGATACATGCAAGGACTGATTTCCAGCATGGCATTCGGGACGATTGCCTGGGCCCCCAACAATAAGGGGCGATCCCAAATAACCCTTTAACTTGCACGTTTTGAATTTAATTTAAAATGAACAGGGTAGATACTGACAGTGGCGGATTCAGAAAAAATTCTGGAAGTGGCACAAAACATTTGACTCATATTTCTGGTAAATAAATTCACTTGAATTTAAAAACGAATTCAATATTCTACACTGTAATTTTCAGGTGGTACGTGTTCCTGTGTCCCTCCCCCCACTCTGGATCGCTGACAATGTATATTGAAGAGGATTTTTTTTTTCATTTTTTTAAAGCTGCTACTTCAGCTAGATTATTTTATTGAAGTATTGGGGGTCAAAGATAATTTTTCGTACTGTGATTGTATTACCTTTTATTTTTTAATAAAAAGATAACCTTTTGAGGACACAGTCAGTTTCAGCATGTCACTTTTTTACAATATTAAAAAAAATTTTTGTTTAAAGTGTGAATGTCCAGCGTTTTGTCCTATTCTGCGGCTGTCAATGTAACAGTGTTGAGTTTTGGTCGCTTTTCTCCAGTTACAGCGTGAATACGCGGTAGAACCCTTTAAAATGTCCTTCAACTAAGGCACCTCCTCTCTTTGGCAGATAGCCCTTGCGTAGCTTCGCCACAATACAATACAACAGAATTCGATGCAGGGTGGTTTGCCCGTTTCAAGTCTGGTGACATTAGCTTGGAAGATAAGCCAGGACGAGGTCGACCGTAGGATTTTGACGACCAGGCACTTTTGGCAGACTGGAAGGGAGCGAAAGCTGGGACTGTTCCGGCCAATAGGGAAAGGGAAAAACGCCTGATAATTATGCACAGACCTAATACTTTTAAAAGTTAAAATAATTAGTTGTTGTTCTTTCTTTACTTTAAAGAAATGTAAAAAAGTGACATACCGATGTTGACACCGCCCCTGGAAAGTTTAAATTGTAGGTCTATTAAAAAAATTTTTTTTTAAGGAAGTTTGAGTTAAGGGCTTAGCTAGGGGTACGTATCCTCCTAACACCGAAATTTTTAGATTAGTCAGTGTTAGCATTAATGAGTATGTGAGTATTTTGCTGAGGCAAATCTAAAAGACGGGTATCTGCTTAGCGGGGGGCGTTGCCTTGGGCGAATTCTTTTTCAGAAATTCGAAGCATATTCGCGTAACATCTGCCAAAAATCGCCCAAAACTTCAGACCGTTAGATAGACGCAGTTGGCTGGAAGCCTGGACTTTAATACTTGGACCCCCAATACTCAAGCAGTCCACCATACTCAATGTTTTATTCACTTGGCACGATGCGACCTCATAAGCATTTAGATTTTTATGCCTTGCGAAAATTACGTTTATTTATACACAACTCTAATGCATAGCTCCTTCCAAAGAAACTAATCTCTGCACTGTCGCAAGATAGTGGAAAGAAATCCGGAATCACTGATCTAGTGCTATCAGGAATGTTAATATATTTGAAAAGACATACAGTTTTACGTGTTATGTAACATCATATGTAACATCATTGATCTCATGAACTCCAATTATGTACCAATCATCCATTACTTTTATGTTTTTCTTGTTTTTGTTTTTTTTGCATACCATTTCTTTTTTGAAGAAATGGGGGGAAATGATGTTGAGTGCGGAGATAGTACTTTCTTAATGTGCATGCAAATTATGTCTTCCCTCCCTCTCCCCTTGAAGGAAGTCTGCGTACGCTACAGTGGCGCGTGGATGTACCCATACATTACGTCAGCCATACTGCTCAAAAGGGTTATAATTAAAGGTCCAATAAAAAATAAAATGGTGCAAAACTATGAAACTGCTACGATTAAAAAAATATATATATATTGGTATTACGCAAATGTGATGACTGATTTTCGGAATACTATTTTGTCATTTCTCTCATGTGTCAATGATCCTCATTTTTAAGTCTATCGCATTTTTACTTTCCGAACATATATGGAAAGTATTGTAATCAGGAAAATATTCGACTTTTAAGATTTTCATGTATTTACACGTTTTCGGGCATTAATTCATTTAAGTTGTTTTTAAGGTGATGGATTTGTGTACGTAAGCAAACACGATAGCTCTTAAATAGTGCATTTGATTGAGCTGAAATTTTGTATATATATTATAGACCACCCATATTGATTTTCGCGTGTACAGGATGTGTAGTTTTTTACAAGGCTGCAAAAAGAATTTAATACATTGGGCGGGAGTTCCTGAAAGTGCGCTAGCGTCTATTGAGTATTTCAGTATTTTGTGTTATGGCAAGCCTACACGAAGGGCATCTACCCACGGGATAGGGAGACTTGGGCGGAGGACCTTTTTAAGGGGTTCTAACACGTATTTACTTTGTATCTGCATGCACATAAAACCGCCTGAATCTCTACATCCTTTGATCGACAGCCACGCAGTATGCCCCAACGCGGGACCAGTACACTTTGGCTGTCTACCATACTCATTGTTTTAACGTTAGTTCTAAACGGTGTATTTGATTAAGAGAAAATTGAGTATGTATATTGTAGATCTCAGGCACATGACCGGCAAATATTTTGGTGTGTGCACAGCTTATAGTTTTTTAACAGGGTTGCAAAACAGGATTCTTATACATTACTAGCTGCGTGCCCGTTCTTCGCACGGTAGGAAACGAAAAATTTCCTCACATGTGTAATTCGAATAATTCCAGTGATGTGGAATCTAAAAAAAGCAAAATTATTTCACTCTTGACTTAGAATTTGCGTCATATATGTAATAACCTGAGATCATTGCAATATAATGACACACACACACACAAAAAAAAACTATGTCAGCGTCATTCGGTATCAAAAAAGTGAAAATGGATCGTTTGCAGTGAACTTCTCACTTTCAAAATGTCTTATTTCCGCAGACATGCTGTCTTTTAGGTTCACGTTTTAGCGTTAAATACCTCAGACACTACATGAAATGGACATTTTTTTTTTTTTTTTTTTTAAATACGTCACCCTCTCTTGGAACCCTTTACAAAAAGAAAAGGGATAAGAGATAAGACTGCGCTATTTATAAAGGCTTTAAAATTGTTTTTCTCAGTTTAATTTTTCTTCTCGCAAATAAATCCAGTATTTATAAAAGGAAATCGAGCCAAGCAAAGAAATCGTCTGCTCGCGGGACCCGTTTTTATTTATTTTTTTCAACTGGCAATTTTAATCATTGTTACTGTATCCATGACAACCAAACCGCAAGATATCAAACCGAAATTGATAAGCAGGTGCTACGGAAATGAAAATCCTTCTTTACTTAAAAATTCGTAAAAATTCTCCTAATTTATATTTTTCCTCCGTTCTTCTTTTAAAAGTGGGTTAATTGTGTGCTCTGTCTTTTGCCGAAATATAAAAAAGTTATGACAGATAGAATTCAAGATGCAGCAGTTTTAAAAATATTTTACGAAAGTCAGCGTCAAATTTAATTTTATTTGAAAAATTCCCAAAAATCTGCAAATTATGTTACACAGTCCGAACAAACAGTTTTTAAAAGAAAATTTTCTCCTCTATACGATGATGTAACTACGAGTGCAATTACCGGCGTTATTATGTATTACGCAAGAAAAATCGCTAAAAATCGGACAAAACATAAAATAAAACATTTTCTAATTCGAATTTCGAAAAAATCGCTTCGAGGTGGGTCGAGACCCGTCTTGGAGAATTTCCGTACAAAATTTGGTAGGTCTACGATCACCCGTTTCGGAGCTACGCGAGACACAGACAGACAGACAGACAGACAAACGGACAGTTTACACTCTGTTTTATTTATATAGAAGATAGAAGATTATGGTCTATAGACACAAATAATTTAAGGCGTACTAGTGTCTAAATGGTGCATTCGTATAAGTTCAAATTCAGAATGTATATTGTAGGTCTCCGTTTTACAACTTGTTTAGATTCTCGTAAGTGTAGGATTCACAGTTTTTTCATGTCCACAAAAAAGTATTCTTATACATTGCGGTCTGTACATTAATCTTTGAAGTGCACTAGCGTTTGAACACTGTATTCGATTGAATTGAGTCTAATTTATGTAACCACTCGGTAAAGATCGAGTGTTCCGAAAGAAAACTGGAGTCAGTCCATTCGCTTTTTATTTGCGAGAATTTATTTTTTAGGGTGAGGGAGAGGCAGCAGTAGCACAGTCTGTTCAACTGCATCATGGGCGGAATAGCATTTTGTAAGCAATACTTCTAAGTTTAGTGATGAGTTAAATTCTCAGCGTGCTGTGAAAACATATAGGATGATATGTGATGCATATGTGATGATAGCGGATTTTCATGCGTTTGTTTTATGAATTCTAATCCTGCTAATCAAATACACCGCATTCTTTTTAATACGTAGCTTTTTTTTTACTTTTCTTTCTTTCTTTACTTTCAAGTACAAAGTGAAAGGAAGTACAGTAGAACTCCAACTATCCGAATTCCGACTATCAGAGTCATTTTCAGAATTTCAGAAAGAAAATTAAGATGGAAACGTACTGCGATGCGTAAAATATGCGATTCTGCCTAGGTGCGCTACTCTCCCTTTTCTATGCGAAGCTAGTGTAGGCGCAGCGCGAACAATGACTTTCATTAACAGTACTGTACGTACATACTGTACTAATACACAGCACTCGTAACTCAGCTTAACATGTAAACGTGTTCCCTTTTCATTTAATTAATAAAAAGCTCTTTTTCTTTAAAAAATTGGTTTTTTTAATCCCATTTCCAACATGCATACGCACAATAATTAATTAAAATACATACTACATCCATTTTTTGAAAAAATCCAATTATCCAAATTTTTGAATATCCGAATAGGGTCCGGTCACAATTGATTCGGATACTTGGAAGTTCTACTGTAATGTGATCGCGAAAAATTTCGGTATACAGATTTTGACGAAAAAACCGATTTTTACTACGTCTAAATTTACTTAATTACTAAAATTACTACGTCTAAGAGTTTTTTTGAGGCATCTCATTGTACGCGTGTATGTGTGTTTATATAAATGTATGTACAATCTCTTTTGTCCGATCACGAGTCCATTTCGACGAGTTTTTCCCGTCTATACATACGTTTGTACATATGCAACTCACATATCTCAAAACTATTGGTTGTAGAATGTTAAAATTTTATATTTAGGATTGCTGTAACATCTAGTTGTGCACCTCCCGTTTTGGCTACAGTCGACTGGATAGTTTATTTACAGGGCCAAAGTAAAGTTTTCCCACGCTAAACTTCTCGCTAATCTTCAAATTTTATTAAAACATCATACAAAATACTATAAATATCTTGAGATAAGATTGGATTTATAAAACACACATATATTTTTAGATGCCAGCCATTTACGAGGCAACCAACAACCATCAGGTCCTTTTATATAAATAATAATTCAATCTTTAGAATACCCGCACGGCCTTATTTCAAATTCCAGGACATGTTCTTTCAACATCTCGCTCACCTATTAAAACATCGGGTACGTTTATAAACTTATCCAATCTTTACTGCCACTCAAAAGATTTTTCATACATTACGGTCTATGGGCAGAAATTCATTATAGCATATTTCAAAAGTATTAGGCTATTTCAAACGAATAAAAGTGATATATGTTGTTAAGGATCACAAAATGAATCTCTCCACCGAAAGTAGTGTCTCTATTTATAGTTCTTCTACAGGAACACTCAAAAAATTCCAACACATTAAGGTCAAATGGCAGGTTTAGAGACATTCAGCCTTTTCAAGCACAATACCATCCTAGCATGCAGTTAGATTATGGTGCAACGGCGGTCACGTGCCTCCCTCAAAAATTACGCCAAAAGTCGCCAAGATTGGCGAATTTTGGTGTACATTTGTATGTATTTAATCCTTATATCTCAAAAATTATTGGTCGTAGATTGCTGAAATTTCATATCATCAACAAATTATAAAGATGTCATTTTCTTGGATCTCATCAAAGATTCTTGTTACATCTAGTTGTGCATTTCGATTTTCGGTTCCAATGTACTTGAGAGTTTATTTATAGGACCACCGAAAAGAATTTCAAGACATTAATGTCTATGGAAATCGTCAATATATTACGTACTGTAGTCAGTCATTGTTCAATTCAGTTGTCAGTCATTTGATCAATGCCCAAAATCCTACTATACTTCATCGACCTTGGTGAGTTTTGCCGAAATATCGCCAAATCTGGGGCCAAAATTAATTTTGTATTTCGCATAACTCTAAAACTTTTAACCGTAGAATGTTGAAATTTTGTATTTAGAACTATTGTAACATCTAACTGGGCATCTCTTTTTTGATTGCAATCGACTGGGTAATTTACTTTCAGGGTTAGCCAAATGTGTTTAAATACATTAAAGTGTATGGATATATTGAGTTAATTGAAAGTCTGTGATGAATCACTATTTCTGCTGTTGCCCAAAATCTCGCGAACTATCTCAAGTTTGTTGGCTTTTGGAAAAATATATCCCAATTAAGTGCCAAAAGCGAATCTTTCAAATACAGCCCAGCTTGGCGATATCTCAAATGTTTGGCTAGAATTCGCTAAACCATAGTATTATTGCAGTATTTTATCTTTTTCAAACAAAATACGTTTAGATGAAGTGCGCCGAAAATATTTTTGATTTTATAGACGTTCAAGGTAATCATGTGGTGTCCACATCAGATTTTTTTCGGTGAACTCCGGGAATAGTACAGATTTTGGAGTTCGTCCATACTCACTGAAGGACGATTGAATTCAAGGGTGCCGGCAGGATCATTTCCAGGAGGGTGCACCCAAGATATACACATATACAGGGTGTTCCTGAATTTATAGGCCAAACTTTAAGAATAAATAAAATGCATATAAAGAAGCATTTTTTGTATAGCAGATTAACAGTGTGAGGTTAGAAATAAAAAAGTGTAGGTGGAAATATAGCAAATGCAAAAGAAATGAAAAAGCTCTACTGTAAATGCTCAAATTTGCTGGTAGTGTCTAGCAAGTGATTGGCGTACCCTTTCGAAGATGCCAGGTGTTCCACGAACGGTTGCAGAGGTTACTAAAATTTTGTAATGAGGCCCTCATCTGAGTCAACTGCAGTCTTGTAAACGAGCGCCTTGAGATGTCCCCAAAAGCAAAACTCGATACTTGATTAATCTAATGAACCTGCTGGCCAAGAGTATAGTTCTGTTTGTCCAATCCATCGGAGGTCAAAAATGACAAAGAGGTAATTATGCATATTATTTGCGAAATAGGCTGGATCCCTATCTTGCTGAAACTATCCAAATTTTTCATTTCCAACCAAACGTTGCAACGCAGAAAAATGCTTCTTTGTATGTATTTTAACTACCTTTAGGGACACTCTGTATACATGCATATAAAAAATTAGACTATTTGGCGTTTGAAGGAAAAAGAGCCTTGACTGGAAAATGTAGCATTAATATGTGAAATGAACATCGTCATAAATATTTTGTCTCAGCTGAAAAGTACAAAATCTTAAACTATTAATTTGGCCTAATTAGTAATACCTCAATTTAACTATACTAATAATTAATTATTTAAATTATATGCAATTTTGATAACATTGTTTAATATTTAAATAGACTACTTTTCCCAGAAAAACGTATTTTGTCTAGCATTGATGTATATAGCAATTTTTGGCTAATGGTGGGTCACCGCCATGTCCAGTACTGAAAATGGTAGATGGCTAAAATGTGAAGGTCAATAGTTCTGATCTGCCGCGCGGGTGTCAATCTAACGGTTTTCAGTCTTGGACAGTTTTCTCTACATGTTACGCCAAAACGCGTTAGAACCCTTTAAAAAGTGCTCTGCCCAAGGTAACCTGCTCCTTCCATGACAGATAGCCCATGTGCAGGTTTTCCTTAAGTGCAGTTGGCAAGGACATGCCCGTATTAAAACTGAGCTCAAGTTTCGAAAATGATGCAATGATGCTTTCACTTAATACACTGCTGGCCATCGTAAATGCAACACCCTGAAGGAAGCATGCAAATAATATGAAATTTACAACATGCATTAGCTGAGGTGAGATATGCAAATGATTAGAATTTCAGCGCAGACGCACATCAAGCGCGCCTGTGGCGCCACCTCAAAGCGCTATTTAAGGCTTGGAGATTTCGACGGTTTCAAGTACAGCAATTGTGTTTTTCTTGCTTTTTTTTCAAAAAAAAACGATAAATTATGCCTCGTAGGAAACAACGATCATCTTTTGATCAAGTATCCGAGTTTGACAGAGGAAGGATAGTGGCATACCGAGATTGTGGGTTATCTTTCAGGGAAATCGGTCGTCGTATTGGACGAAACCAAACAACTGTGATGCGGATATGTGATCGTTGGGTGCAGGAGGGTACGACGGACAGACGTGATCGACCTCAGTGCACCACGTCACGTGATGACAGGCAGATTGTACGCATAGCAGTGACGGACCGCTCAGTCACATCACGAACCATATCACAGCAGATTCAGTCTGTAACGCATCATCCAGTGTCTGCGCGTACCATTCGACGTCGTTTACAGCAGAATGGTCTGTCCGCAAGACGTCCGTTGCTTTGTCTACCTCTGACGCGGAACCACAGACGTCTCCGCCGCCAATGGTGCGATGAAAGAAGGATGTGGACGACAGAATGGAATGAAATTCTCTTTACTGACGAGTCACGCTTCTGTATGCAACACCACGACGGTCGGATTCGAGTCTGGAGACACCGTGGAGAGAGGATGCTGAACAGCTGCATTATGCACCGTCACACTGGTCCTGCACCGGGTATTATGGTATGGGGCGGTATCGGATATCTCTCTCGCACTCCTCTAGTACGCATTGCCGGTACTTTAACCAGCCAGCGCTACATCTCCGAGGTGTTGGAGCCAGTTGTCCTTTCTTACCTTCAGGGCTTGCCAACAGCCATATTTCAGCAGGATAATGCACGGCCACACGTGGCACGCATTGTCCAAGGGTTCTTCGTCAATCACCAGATTGAATGGACGATATCGATATGACGTCATTTTTCCACCAACACGTGACCTTTCGGCTGTGTTGATGAGTGGCCCTGTAATCTGATTGGCTGAAGTGTATATTTTCCATCCACACGTGGCTGAAATAGCCTCGTCTCAGTATAAGTTTTAATATGTTAGCACTTTTTAATGGGAATCTTTGGAGAGATATCTTTTTGCATTCATGTACAGGTTCCAGAGAGTTATTAAAACATTCGTAGGCAGCACAATACAGAGGTATAATTATTATTTTTTTGATTTTGCGCTTATTACCAGGAGTCCAGCACATAAGCCTATGGAGAAATGGTTGTTTGTTTTCCACCGTCACGTGACTTTTAAAGCCTCGAACCCAAGGAGGCGATATCCTCTATTGCTTCCCTGGCCGGCGCGCTCTCCGGATCTTTCGCCGATAGAAAACATGTGGTCCATGGTTGCTCAACGACTGACCCAGAGTTCATCCCCAGCTGTCACACCAGATCAACTTTGGCAACGTGTGGAAGCTGCTTGGTCTGCTGTACCCCAAGAACACATTCAAAGTCTCTTTGAATCAATGCCGAGGCGTGTGGCAGCTGTGATCTCCAACAACGGCGGCTACTCTGGGTACTGATTTTGGCAGGAACCACGCTTCATAGAATGCTGTAAATTTAATCATTTGTTACTTGGTCAACATGTTATCTACACAATAAATTTTGTTGTGATATCTCTTGTTTTTCTTGGTGTTGCAATTTGGGTGGCCAGCAGTGTATTTGAAAAACCACCATGTCAAAAAACTCAAAATACAAATTTTCATCTAACAGTTTTTGAGTTTAAATCTCTGAAAAATTAACTGTTAAAAAGAAATGTTAAACTTTAAGCGTTAAGTCCTAAAATAATTGTATTTAATCATATTCACAAAAGAGTCTGGATAGTTCGAGTCTCGATTGTTCTAGTTTTCCATACATCTCAGTTAGGGAAAAAATCAGTTTAGCTCCCAAATAATGACCAACACATATGAAACAGGCAATTTTTTTTAATTGCAGGACGAAAATTCAAATACTTGGTGCACCCGGAAGCCCTATCAGAAATCCCTCTTCCAAAGAAAGTGGGAGTATTTTTTCTGTAGATGTTCTCATAGACATTTCTGTGCAGTATTGACACGCTACTTTGGCAATGGTGCGATACTGCTGTACGGAAACGAGTCAATACAAACAATTGACTATTATTTTCTGAAATTATTAGCCTGCTTTAATAAGTAATGTGATAATATGTAACTACATTTTAAATTTAAATATGCACTCAAATCACAAAAATTGCTTTATTTCCATTTATCTATTTATTAATTTGATGATTTCGATAATTCAAGACAAGCCCAGTCCTGTCTACCTCGAATATTATCGAGACTATTTCAAAATAGTTTTTCCTAATTGCGAGCACATGCCGTGACGCATTCAACACTACTACGACCGTAAGCGTTGGTCAATACATTATGAGGGCTCATGTGCGTGCGCCAACATTATCCAAAATAAAAATGTGGATGACTTCTCAAAAGTTTCAAATTCATGTACAATGGTAGAAAATATTAAGCCATAAACACAGGTCTAAGCAGCTAATTTAATGCGACAGTTACACGTAGAATTCAAAATATCACACACACATTCAGGCTATTTTTTTATCTGTCTTAAGTGTAAAACAAATTACTTATATTTTCAGGTTAATTATACTTTTTTCAAACTCCAGGGTGGTGCAAGTGCGCACCCTTTCACCCCCCTCCAGGCCCCCATGGTTGAACTAAACAGAAATCACAAAATCATAAAGAGACCATGGTCAGTTCTATTTACCATTAATGAGGTATAAGAGGTTTCTGAGATAGTGAATAAGCGTACTTTTATGATGGTACGTAATAGAGAAAAAACGTAAGTAATGTTTAAAAAAATATCAGTACAAAAAATGTAAGTACTGTAATCTCCACTCCTCCTCTTCTTAATTATTGAATGTTCCAACATACGGAGGCAGAACTAATGTGAAATCGTAAAGCTGCCGTATTCAAATTCTGCGCCTAGTTTTATAGAAACTATGTCAATTTGTACTATTTGATTTATTGTCTTCCGAAGAAATTTTGTACAACAAGTAGTTAGCATCATGACCACGATGAGTTTTTAGTCATGAGCATGAGTAAAGCATGATCACATTGTCCCCTTTTAATTATATAAATTCATTTGACAGAAGACCGACGATCTAAGAACACATGAAGCCGGGGTTGAGGATATCGGGATATATCATTCCCCGGGTAATTTTAGCATGAGCTTTAATATTCTTCCATCAATCCGAATTTAAGTTTATATATGTACGGCCATAGTCGTCAACTCCATGGGGCTTGTGGGGGCTTCAGCCCCCTCAAAAATTTCGTTCCAATCTTTCTACTGTCAAATATTTATTTTTCTATATTGGTTGAAACTCTTAAGAGTGTGGTGCTACTATTTTTCGATAAGACAAAAGCCTGTGGATACGGAGCTTTTTCACAAAGAACTCCTCAAAGGCTTTTGTGAGAAGTAATCGTCTCAAATGAATTAGTCAGAAGTAGCAAGAAATATTTCTTGACTTTGCAGATGATTAGCAGATAAAATAGCCATAAAAAGATGACCTTGAGACTGAGGGGGCGACTTTCTTGCAGAGGGTTGTTTTGTTCCTGGAGGGGTCAAGAAAAACGCAAACTTGAGGTTGTCGACAGCTTTCAGTTGAGAAGAAAGAGCAACATCATTGTAGCTGAGGTGTCATGATTGCTTCTGGCAGGGTTTGAATTTTGCGCCCCCTCAACACAATGTTTGGAAAGTGTTCCTCACAAGGATTACGCCCCTAGCAGTGGTATACAGTAAGCCTCCGAAACCCCCGAACACACACTTGAAAGTTACCCCGTAGTGCGAGGGCAGGAGGGCGAAGAGACCCCCCACACAAGGAATTATTATTTAAATGAAATTAAATATTTTGTAATTTTAATTTTACTTTCTTTTTTTTTTTAAAGAAACCACAGAGTATTAGAATTTATCTTAATACTTTACAGAGGATAGACAGAAGAACAGACATATATTCAGAGTGTGTCACAATTCCCTCCCGAGTTTGGAAAGCTTATTAAAAAATATATTACCAATACAGCAACAAAGTTGACTTTATTGAATAAAGAATGTTACAAGCTTTTTTTTTCATGAATGTTCAATATGTGAACCTTTCGTGATGTGGCAGCTATCAAGTCTAAAGTCAAATTCTTCCCTCCCATACTCGCTTTAACTTGTCGCGATCAATGGTAGCGAATGCGGTTGTGATCCTTTGGCGTAAATGAGGCACAGGAGGCACCAACACATGATCTTTTATATAACTCCATAAAAAAATCGCATACTTATGGTCTAGAGAGCGTGGTGGCCACGGATGAAGGTGATTGTCGTCGATAGAGCCTCGACCAATTCAACGACGAGGAAGCTTGTTATTTGTGAAAAACAAAACTTGTAATGTTTCTTTTCCCCGTAAAGTCAACTTTGATGCTGTATTGGTAATATATTTTATAAGCCTTCCAAAGCCGGAGGTGGGGGGGGGGGGATTGTGACACACTCTATATGTATATATTTAGAGATACAGGAAGCTCGTGATTTGTGAAACAAAACCTGTAGTGTTCTTTTCTTCAGTAAAGATAACGCCGTATCGGTAATATATTATTTTTTATAAGCCTTCCAAACCAGGGAGAGAATTGTGACACACCCTGTATTTACAAATCCCTGATTAGATACATCGTTGGAAAAAGCAACTAAAAATGTGTAGGGGGTTGCATTTTCCTCACGTTTTCTCCCTTTTTCTCACACAACTTCCTTAGCCTGAAACACTTGTAATAACCAATTCTTCGATAAATCATTTGTAATATTTAAGCGAACTCTTTTTCGTGATGAAAGTATTATTATCCATAGTAAAAAGTTTTCAACAATTAACCAAATACTGGGCTTGTATAAAAAAGACTCTTTTTAAACTTAAAAAAATTAACCATAATAAATTTTTGATAAATATAAGCTGAAAGCGCAAATTTAAAGTTTATTTCGAATCTTTCTGTCTAAACAGAGTTGAATTGATAGAAATGTGGCGGGACCGTTAGAAAATTGTATTAGTTTTTAGGGCTAAGCAAGATGAGTGGATAAAGAAACATCTTGAAGATTATCTGCGGATACTTGGATTCGTTACTTTATAGTTTTGCAATCGTGAAATTTTCTAATGCGAAACAAAAGATAATTGATCGCTTTTTTTTAAATATATTGATCCAAAACTATACCAAAGAAAGTGAAAGTTATTTTTAAAAAATCATACGCGTTTAACATAGAACCTCTTCCTTTTTTTGAAATTAAGTTAAAAAAATTGATGTGCCCCACCAGTGGCCGAGCACATAGCGCTCTCAACTAGTAAACGGAAGGTGCCTGGTTTAAATTCAGGTCGCATCCGCCTACCTAGCCTTCCGGAGAGTCCTGGATTTTCTCCGAAACTTCGAGTAAATACAGTTTAGGACCCCTTAGAAAAACACCCACGGAGAGCACTCCCCTCGGACTAGATCCCCCGAGTTGATAATCAACGTAATCTAAAAAAAGCGAAAAACACATTATTTCTTTCATGTCTATTAAACTATATACATTTTTATGAGCTCCATTTAAACTTATTTAATTTGAAATTAAGATAGGATACTTGAAACAATTATGCAGATTTTCTGAAATGTAAAAAGAATTTTTAACATAATGATTATAATGAAAAATGCACATTTTGGAACGTAATTACAAAATTCCTGATTCTATGGAAACTATTAAACTATTGGATAGTATTTTCTAACGCCCCCCTCCCCCCGTCCTAACGAATCATTCAAGCTCCCTCAAAATTTTTTATAATTCGGTGCCAGGGTGCACCGCTGCCTTTCACAACTTCTCCAGAAAAACTTCTGGCTATGTTTGCGACAAAAGATAACAGCGCAGAAAGGTTCTTCGATTTCATGACTTACATTTGACTTTGTATGTCGAGACCTTTCACCGAAATATCCCATCCAATCACCCACCTCAGACAATCAGAATATCAGAGCTTAAGGAATTAAGCCGTATTCTTCCTGTTTGAAGCTATTTCTGCCAATTCTAGCCATTTTAAACGTCATTAGTCATATAGGTCTATTCTGCTTGTTCGTGTCTGTAGTTCTTCATTTGCATCATTAAATGTTATTTAAATTTATTTTATAATGCGCATGCTCAAACATGAGGGTATAAACGATGGTCTACATCTTTTTAAAAGCGTAGACATTCTGCGACAGCGAAACAAAACTTCGCAGACGACTGTCTGGATGTCGACAACACAATAGGGCACCTTGACTTGATGTTACAATTTATTCCTTTAAGGACACCTTCCCTCAAAACGAGGCAAAATCAAAATTTTGTTTTGTTATTGCAATTAGTTTATTAGTAATTTATTTTTCTCTCAGCTCGAAATAATTTTTAGCCATTTCTATCCATTTTTCGCTGTGATTCTAGTCACTTTTAATCGGGCAGAGTTGCAACTAGGGATGGACACGAGATCGATCGCATCGTCTCGCGTTCCTGTCTAGCATGCGAGACGAAACAGAGAAAATTTTTCGAGGCAAGACGAGAAAGGAAATATTTAGCAAGGCGAGACGCTAGACGAGACAGAGAATTGTCTCACACGATATTTCTCACGAAAATTTCTCGTCCATAAATTTACGATACGAATTGTTTTTCAATCAGAATAGAAGTGCTGTATTTGAGGCGGTATGCCATCCCCTTCACCGCATTTTTTATTTTAAAAGGAGACGTTTATTTTGTATAATTATTTTGAACGTAATGATATTTTTATTTTGTGATTTTACAACGGTGTGATGTGCAAACGAAAAGGACTTTTTATAGACCGCCCAAATAGATTTCCGTACAATCTTTTTGTCAGCATTAAAAAATATAAACCTATCTTTAGAAATATAATACATATACAAAAAACCTCACTAAAGCAACGACAAACCAGGCAGCTATTTGGTCCCTGGTATTTTATTTTGCATTTTTAACCTAAAAATAATTCTAAATTCTGTAAGTGTATATCTAGCGTGAAGTCAGTTCCATGACTCGCATTAACTTTCGTATAAATCAATAGTATTCAATCTATGGATCGTGTCGTCATTCATGGGTTCTTATAGGAGCACTTTTAAGGGAATTTCTTGCATTTCAAAGAAGAGGGGGAATGGTTATCTCAGTCTTTGAAATACTTTAAAACTGAAGTAATACAAGAAAGTTCACTATGTTATCAAGATGCTTATTATACCCAGTGGCAGATATACAGGTTGTATGACGGCGATCTATAATATACATACCCTTTTTAAACTGATTCCAATGTACCATTCGAATGTACCATTTAAACACTAGTACGTTTTAATTGATTTGCGTTCGTAGGCCGAAATGCATAAGAATTACTTTTGCAATCCTGTGAACAAATTATTAGCACTACACACACGAAAATCTATGCAGGTCATGCGACCGTGACCTATAACATACAAGCTCAATTTGAGCTCAATCGACTGCGCCGTTTAGACACTAGTGTTAAGACAATGAGTATGGTCGATAGCCGAAGTGTGATGATACCGCATTCGGACATACTGCGCGGCTGTCGATCTAACGGTCTACAGTTTCAGACGGTTTTCTGCAGATGCAATAGTGCACTTTCAAGCATTTCTATCCATAGACCATAATGTAAACGAATTCTTTTTTACAGCTCTTTACAACTTTCCTTTTTTGCACCCCGAGTTTTAACTCAGAAGAGATCTGGGTTGACAAATTTTTGTGATGTCGTGTGAGTTACATAATCCCCGTGAATCAAAGTCAAGTCACTGTCAGTCAAAATGTTCCTGTAGAACTGGCGAAAATCGTATTTTTTATCTGAATGTTCCTTTTAATTACTATTTTGCCTTACTTGCCTGGCCGTAGCAACCAACTGCTAAAATGTAAGATGTAGTTATTTGTTCAAAGTAAATACAGGACTATTACAAGCTTGAAGTTTTCCTAGTTGGCTGTATTATTTTTTTTTTAAAGTTAAAATCTGAAACACTTAAGAACACAGTGCGTATTTAACCCATTCGTGCCTGGATATTTTTGCGACTTTCTTCGATTTTTGCTAACACCAGCAGTAATTGATAAATTTCTGATGTCAACTATTTGAACAAGGAATGATTTCATTTAAAATCATTATGTATAAAAATTGAAATGTCTACATTCTACTTCGCCATATTAAAATATTTTGTGGAATTGAAGTCCAGTACTCGCGAATAAAGGCTAGGAAAAATAAATAATGTTTTCGACTGAATAATGTTTTCCCATGTCGGCAATTATAAAAGAACGATATCACTTTACATATTAAACACATAAACCAGTATGTCTCTTAAAATGTATTAAGGTTGTCGAAATTCTCTTCAGATTCCCAACCTTTTCACTACCTTGACCAGAAATGTAGAGGGTAATTTATTCGGGGTAAAAATATGCATTTGTGTCGGGAATAAATAAATGTAATTTCTTCAAGACATAAAAATCTAAAAGCTCATGGTAACTGATCTAAAAATTTCGGCGTCGAGGGGGATATATATCCCTTGCTACGCCTCTAATTTCGAATTCCTTAATTTCATTTTATTAATAGACCAACAAATTTATTTTTTCATTTACAAAAGAAAAAGAAAACAAGAAACAGTTAAAACACACAAAAATAATCTTCACCCTTCAAAACGTCCCTGAAACCTTGGCTCATTTAAAACTTTCATTGATACCCTTTGGAATCTCGGCTTAGACGTTTAAATAACCCAGATAATAAAAAAAACGATTTCTCTTCAATATCCAAAACTCCAGAGTCAGACTGACAACCGCTGGATAAGCCAAAACGCTGAGACTTTCCACTTCATCCAAAACAGTTTTTACAATCGTAAAAAGGTGGCATGTCCCAGCTGATTGTGCCCCAGAGATGTTTAAATTTTTTATTTAAAAAGTAAGCAGAAATAGAAGAAGAAATCTGTTAAAAGTGCGAAAAGTTATTTTCGATCCCCAATACGTCCCTGGAATAATATAGACCCATTGAAAACTTAATTGACTCCTTTTGGAATCTCGGCTTTAGAAGTTCAAGTAATCTAGCTCATGCACCCGCTATTAGGAAAAAAAGGTTTTTCTTCAAGATCATGTACACAGGGCCCTTGCTAAAGGGGGAGTTGGGGTAGGGGGAGTCTACCCTCTAATACTTGCAAAATTCTGTTAAACTTGGAAAAATTAGACTCCTAATTTGCAAACTTGGTAAAAAATAAATAAATAAATAAAATAACGAAAACCATAATTCATTTCTGATACGCTTGACAAAATTACACAAACCCAGTTGGCAAAATTAAAAGTTGGTAATATAATTGATAAAAAAATAAATAAGTTGGTAAAAACCGATATTTGACTTGGCAGTTTATCGACATATCTCCCCCCCCTTAAATAAAGTCTTAGAAATGGCTTTGTATGTACCCCTTTATATACCCTTATATTATTCAATATACCCCTATCATACCGTCTGACTCGCGACTCCTGGACATGGGCGTCCGTCGGCACAAAATTTTCCGATGCGGGGGTGGGGGGAGGACAAAGATTGTTTCAACATATGGTTATCTTATTGAAAAAAACTAAAAAGCAGAGAAAGAACGGTATATAATAATCTAGGGGGGAGGCAAATGATCCCCTTGGCCCATGCTTCCAAAGCCCTTGCTCCTGGACAGCCCCTATGTCCGTGTGTGTGCTACATACAAAACATAAGTCCGGGTGGCTCTCACGCAACACTTATCTTACACCCTCCTCTCTCAGTCCGATAAGCCGTTGATTCGGATCAGAAATATTTTAAGTTATTTGAACCGTTAGATCTTATACCGTATTTAAATATATTGACACCAATTTGTTATAATTTGTAACGAAATGTTCCAATATTATTGCATATAGTTATGCAGCTATAACGGTATGAAAATATCATTCTGTTCCTTTAACGTTATGGTTTTATACCGTATGTAAAATGTTATTCAGCGAAATGCTATATTCTATAACTAATTGATACTGTATCGTTATTAAATAGTTAGGTGAGTTTAACGTTATAAACTAAGGTTTAGCATGAGTAATCGAATGCATTCTGTTACTTTTTGTTCAGTTTCTGAGTATAACACAAAACGGAATAACGTTATAATAAGTATACCATTGAATAACGTTATTCTGAATAACGTTATTGCAATAACGTATTCATTTGCGTTCTGTAGATTTGTTACGGTACTATAACAAAATACAAAATGTAACGTAACTAATACATAACGAAAATCAAGCAGTTATTTGTACATATAAAAATTGTATAACGAATTATTTTGTTACAAGGCCAAATAACGTTACAATTTTGTTACGTTAAGTTACGGATCCCTGATAATAAGGCTTCTAATAGTCTAAGCTATGTATAGTAATTGCTTAAACTAGAATGAAAATGTGTTATGATTTAAGGGAAATTTAGGACAAAAATAATTGCATTTTGCACCCCTGCTTTTCACACATCTCTGTCTAAAAAAAGGAGATATCTGTAAAATTCTTGCTGTAAATTATAACTCTCCTGAATACCTAAAATTTTAGGACATTTTGAAATTTTCTCCTGCAAGGAGGGTAGACAGCCATTCTCCCCCCTTTTTTCTCACACTTTTTTAAGAAGAAAAAAATTAATAAAGTTCTTTAAAATGAAAAAGATGTTGATCCCATGTTTAGGCTAACATGGGATCAACATCTGTTTGTAACTAATCAACATGTTTGTTTGTAACTAAAAACTTATTGAAAAAAAAAAAAAAAAAAAAAGAAATTACTTTCAGGCACATGTAATAACTTTACATTTTTTATTTTTCTAAGACACTGTGAGGATTAAAAAAGTAATAATAAATCAGAATTCGGAAATCATTAAAGTTTGTTCAACCGTATTAAATAATTATGTGTGCACTTTTTAATTTTTATTAAAATCCTTTCTTTCTTTATTATTCAGGGAGATTGTGGATCTTGTTGGGCCTTTTCATCCACTGGTGCTTTGGAAGGTCAACACAAAGCAAAAAAGGGTGTTTTGGTTTCACTCAGTGAACAAAATTTAGTTGACTGCTCATTCAAGCAGGGTATTTTTTTTTTTTTTTTTAGTTTGTCATAGTAGCTAGTCGTTAGAGTAAGCTGTTTGTAATATTTTTATTTCATTAACACTTACTATATACACATATATATATATTATTAACACTTTATCAAACAAGTATGATCTTAAAAAAAAAAAATTGCTTTACAATAAAAAAATTTTTAAAATATTCCGGGAAAAGTTTCTAGATAATGGCCACCAATGGTGACTTTTAATCCTTTGGCAAATTGCAACCACGAAATATTTCATAATGGATACACAAAATCTACTTTTATAATACTCTAACATATGCTGGCCCAATATCGATGCTATTTCCACTCTGCGAACGGCAACAGCTAGATGTAAATATTAGTGTGCAATAACAATAATGCATGTGCAAAAATCCAAATTAACAAATCAGTGACATCAAATGGAGCAAGAATATGTCACGCAGTAGCTAGATTACAAAATAATGATAATAGCTATACAAAAATGCAAGATCTTTCAGACTTTTTCACAGCTTTAAAATATCAAATTTACAATACTTAGCCCATTAATCGCCCATCTAAAAAATGTCACCATGCATTAGGCTAAAGCATATTTTAGCCATTTGCTGTTTCAACATCGGCTTTTATGATGACACCCAAAATGTGTAGCAACACTAACCTAAATAAATTTAATGGCAAATACTGTTACAAGGATAAGATTCTTCAGACTGTTTTCTTCAGAATTTTTCCAAAAATCAGTTTTTTAAATTTTTCAAAAATTTTTTGAATTCTTCTTAATTATTATTGGCAAAATTGTATATAAGTGAGATAGACTTAATATCAGTAGGAATTACAATATTTATTAAACTTGAAATTCATAAGGGGTCATTCATTCAGGTATTATTGCTCAAATGTTGTTCGCCCATTCTTTCAGACCATTTCCTTTTTGGTCAATCTAATCCCTGGAGTTTTAAAACAAAGAAATATAATTTCCATTGAAATGAGTCCAGGTAAGGGGCGGCAAAGCTGACCGTCTTGGTATATATATAATCTAAAATAGATAACTTACTATGTTCGGAAATCGAGGCAGTAACCAATGAACAATTGAATCTTCAATAAAATAATTTTAATCAAAAATAGCAAGAAAAATCAAATACTTTATGATGTTTAACATAGTAAATTCTCATTTTTGAAGTTAATAAAAATTGAGTTAAAACTTTTTAACTTAAGTTGTTTTAGTTAGAAACAAGAGTTTAGTCCTTCGACAAATAAAATGGCTATGACCATAGTATATTTATCAAAAATTAAGTAAGGTCCAGCAATATCTTCATGTGTTTATTTTATATTAAATGAAGTAATAGATATAAGGGACATTCACCAATATGTTATTCTTAATTGCATTTGATAGTTTATTACTAAAGGTGATTTAAAAAAATAAGTGTTTGAAGGAAAACCTTGCAGTTTTAGAAATGTCAGATTCAATTTTATATTCAAGTGAATATTTCTAGTAATAAGAGGTCAACATCAGTAGACCTATAAAACTTTATCTCAAATGCTCAGCTTGAAAAGTGATAGTATATTTAGTGTCATAAGTAGTAGCTTTGAAGGTACCCTTAACCCATTTGCAGTATTAGCATATAGACAGGGTGCCCCAAAAAGATATAACCTGCTTTAATTCTTCATCTATTACAGATAAGTGGACAATGTAAATAAAAAAATATATATATATATTCAAAATAAGGTAGGAAAAAGAGACTAAGTTAAGAAAAAATTCCTATTGTTAATTTTCCCAGTTAATATTGTTCATAAAAATTTGTCCATACTCAATTTAGGTAATGTTAAAAATTTCAGCCTTTCATCATAAAACGTCTCACAGATATTTAAAAACAAATATGATTGATGGCTATCCATGAGTTTGAATGTAGGCAATTATTGTTTGAGTGGGAAAAAAATATTTTCTTTCTTCATTTCTGTATGACCCCTGAAATGTGATCATCTGATATGATTTTTTTTCTCTTTGGGAGCCATTGTAAAGTGGCTTAAGTCTGTACATATTTATCTTCATACCTCTGATACTTTCTGGGATGTAATTCTCAAATTTTGTATATCATCACATTACTGTATGGGAAATATTTTACTAATTGGGATTTTTTTTTTTTTTTTTTTAACGGGAGTTGTATACAAATTAAAAAAGTATAGCTTTTGAATATTTTTTAATTTACATTCCCCACTTAGCTGTAATATATAAAAATTAAAGTGTGTTACAAACTTTAGGGGACACCCTCTGTATGCTCAATTTTCTTTATCACTGTCACCAGAGCTATATACATATGCTAAATTTTGTTGGTCTGACACTGATGAAATTTAGTGATAAAGCCCTTCTTCCCTTATGATGCAAATGGGTTAATGACATTTTGGTTTGATTTATTTATCTCTTGCATAGTCAGTTTCATAACTTCAGATTTGAGCTGTAATTTTGGTAATTTAACAGGAAATGAAGGCTGTGAAGGTGGCCTGATGGAGAATGCATTCCAGTATGTTATCGATAATCATGGAATTGATACTGAGAAAGCATATCCTTATACAGCTCGGGTAAGATTTTTTTATTTTGATCTCTTTAATCAATAATAATTACTAGCTAAAGTACCCATTCTTCACACGGAATAGATATTGTTAACCGACATAAACAAATGGAAAATAAATAGGTAAATATTAAACATATTTGGTTATAGACACGGATGTAGCTATAGCTTTCACATGGGGGGTTTCCACTGACATTTTTTGAAGTGGCCCCTGAATTGTGTGTGTGTGTGGGGGGGGGCAATTGCTTCCCCCCCCCTCCCTTAAAATTCAAGAAAATTCAGATATCACCCATTTGAAAATAGCATTTTCTGCAATAGGAAGCATTTTGTCCCCCAATGTTACATGCCAATTTATGCCAGTGGCACTGGGTCAACAATTTCACAGGGGGTCCTAAATCAAACTACGTTTTTATTTTTTATTTTATCTCACATAATGTAAAATTTCAAAGATTTCTTTAAATTATATAAGTTGACTGATACTTTTCTTACAACTCTGCATCTCTGAGAACTAAAACAGCAGTCTTTCTATGTACAGTGTTCTTTGACAGTAAACCACAATTCTATTCAAGTGTCGTTTATTTCATCTTCCACTGTGGAAGGAGAGAAATATTGGAACTGGAGTGCTCTTGGACATAGCTTTAGCTTCCACATTGGGGGGGGGGGGCGTGTTTCAACCAGGAGGGTAAATATATCATCCTACACCCTCACCACCACATCCCGAAATTTTCGGATTAGCTAGTATAAACTCTATGTCGGGGAGAAATGCAGTTTATTTATTCTCAATTTACTTCATATCAGCCCTCCTCAAATTTTTTTTACTAGCTATGTTTCTGAGTGTAGCTATGCATGAAATAAACTAGTTCTTGCTGATGATTTCAAGCCATAAGAAGGCAGAAAAATATATTTTTCTAATTGTTCTTTTTTAAGGACATTTTGGAAAAATAAGAACTACCATATTTTATCTTTGTTTTGTTTAGTATTGACATTTTAAAAATACATTTTTTCATATTTTCATTTAATAAAACATAGCTTGAATTTTTGAATACACATAATATTAGATCAATGAGGTAGGGAGGGGGGGGGGTTAGATTTCATAATATTTTCCTGTTATGAAATGTTTGATGCTTTATTACACTTTTTATTTGTAAAGGAAACCATATACAGTAGAGCGCCGAAAATCCGGACGCCTAAAAACCGGAAAGACCAAAAAACCGGACATTTTTTGGATTTCAGTTTTTTCCCTTCCCTCAAAAAAAAAAAAAAAAAGGTAAATAAATAAATAAACTACAGGATGCTCAAGCATTAGACTAGTTTGTTATCATAACAATAGCATCAATATATATATATATATATATATATATATATATATAAATTTATATACACACACACACACACACACATATATATATAGTATAGTATATATATATATATCCAAAACCTCAGGGTAAAATCTGACTCGTGACCTAACTTTCCTTCTTTGCATTCCAAAGATTTAACTGTTATTTATAAACAGAAACGCAAAAAGGGGGGTGGAGACACTTCCTGTTAGTGTAAAGCATTTAAGCTTTAATAATCAGTAGAGATATTATTTTTAATTTAATGTTATTCTTTTTAAGGAGGCAAAGAAATTAATTAAACTCTTTATAACATCATTCAAGTCTGCAGTAAAAACATACATTAGCGTAAATACCATTGGAAGCCTTGTTTAAAAAAACGCATAAATAAAAATATCAGTAACACGTGCAATGAAGACAAGAATGTAACAACTTGTTTGGAAAGCGAAAGCTCCAGTCACAGACAAACCGGCTCCAATCACTCCGGTGAAGGGGGGGAACGTCTGCGCACCCACAATCAGTGTTTTAGTACATGGGATGATGATAAAAATTGCTGTTATATCTTTTTATCCTTTGATACTGGAAGATTTTTTTTTATTTTAAGTTGTGACTACGTTCGCGTTATTGGGCAAGCAATATATACGCGGCAATTAGTAGGGCGCCTTTTTTTTTTCTTCTTTTTTTTTTTTTTTTTTTTTTTTTTTTTTAAGTGAATTCAATAGAACAATTTGTACAGTACAACCTACGGATCGCGGCGATTTCGAAAAACGTTATAAAAATACATAGTTCACGGCGAGACCCCGTAATCCATGACGTAGCCGCTACTTTTTTTTTTTTTTTTTTTTTTGGAATGACCAATATTCCGGAAATTCCGAGAATCCGGAATCGCCGTAGTCCCGTCCATTCCGGATTTTCGGCTTTGTACTGTATATAGTGTATAGATATAGATATTCTATAGATTTAATCACCTACAAAAACTGTTTTACAATATTCATTAGGTATATTCTAACTGTACTTGATCTTTTTAAAATATGGTTTAGAATGTGCATCATAATCCACGAGTGTGCCATATATGTCTTTCGTAATCCATAAAACCCTTCTTCATGCTGAAAAAAGGGCAGCCGTTGCCATTGCTCGACTTAACTACCAGCAAGATGGCGCGTGATGAACCTTTCGATCGTCTGCCATCTTGCTGGTAGTTAAGTCGAGCGATGGCAACGGCTGCCCTTTTTTCAGCATTGGGCAATCTATCCAGCCGTTCTCACATTCTCCTATTTTTCAGCAGATGTCAGTGCTGTTAAAAATAACCGTGACAATTTTTTTTACGGGAAATGACGTGCTAAAAAGTAAAGGACTCTCGTGGAGCTATGTCACCCGCAACTATTTTTATAGAAATCAATTCTATTCTTCGTGACTGGCAACGTCAAGAGTCAAGAGCTTGGTGTCCTCACGGCAAGGAGACCGCGCTTAAAGGGTTAAAACCCTCGCCAAACATATTCTAACTATACTTAACCTTTATGTACACGCATATAGACGCCAATATTCTAATTAAATAGACAGCAAGATTAGGCAATTTCTCGACAAATATGGAAGATATCACCAAGCTGGCTGTGGGGACAAGCAATTGTGGGGACATTTTTTTAATGCTAAATTTGGTGTTAAATCACCAAAAAAGCCAAACCTTGGCAACTTTTCATATTTAATATGGCAACCCGTGAAAAGTGATTCACTTTTTCACAAATTGGACAAAAATCTTTATGACAATACAATCAACAATATTTTTATGACATTCTTAATTTTCCTTCAAAATATTAAGACAATATGAAAAAAATGTTTTGGTTTATACCAGTTTGGACAAAAATACTAAAAAACCCTTAAAACTACCTTTAGGAATTCATTATCGCAACATTTTAAAGCAAGAATTTTATGGCTATCTCTATTTTCCTTTGAGATATGATGGCAAATTTGAAAACAACATTTCATCCCCCTTATCCCTGTTTTGATACGAATTCTAAAAAATCCTGAAAATGACTTTAAAGCATTAGTGTTCACTATATTTTTATGGAAGAATGTTTTGGCCCGTACCCCCGTTTGGATGCAAATTCTAAAAAACCCTGAAAATGGTTTTTAGGTGTTTTTGTTAGTTAGCCATAAAATTCTTGCTTTAAAATGTGTTGAATTAACAACATTTTAAAGAAATGTTTTCTTCTGAGATGTGAATGAATATGTGAGAAGAACGTTTTAGACCCTTACTCCCATTAGGGTGCAAATTCTAAAAAAACCTAGAAAATAATTGTTAGTTATTTCTGCTTGTTACATTTTTAAGCAATCTCTTTTTTTTCCTTTGAGGTATGAAGAGAAATGTGAAAAGAATGTTTCAGACAACCCCCCCTCCCTCTGCATAGGAATTTTTTTAAATCGCTTCGGAAATGATGCCCTGGGCAGAAAAACTATAAACTCCTAAAATGTCATGTCTGTATCTCCAGTAGATTTGGTTGGCCGACTATCGTCAGTCCGTCAGTCAGGACATCTTCCTTTAATATAGAGATTTGAAAATTTATGAACTTTAAAAACACATTTGAACTTATTCTTTCTTGCACTTTTTAATTTACCGTAAAACTGATGCAATTTCCATAGCATTTCATGTTTTTCAAATGCACGCGATTCTTAACTGAAGTAATAGATTTCAGAGAGTTCAAAAGCATAAACCATTTTATGTGGGTGAAACTCGCCAAGCATGGCAACCTAAAACGATTTTAAATTAATAATTAAAAATGTAATTAAAATTTCAATATTCTTCGCCTCAGGTGCACATTACCGAAGTCATGGGTTTATATGCTCAAATTTCCAGAGCTTAGTGTGCTGTAGATTTGTCTGGAGATCGCAGACATACATATTTACAAGCATTAATTTTTATTATTATAGATAGTTATGTTGATTCGGAAATAGTTAAGTTGCACCGTGCAAAGGGAGAAAAGGGTGATTTGCACCACTGATGAATTTAATCTATGAACAAGTTGCACCCATGAAATGGAGGGGAAGGGGACAATCTTAGCTAAACTTGTGGTCTCGCAAAAAGCCAGCAGTAGCATATTTTCAGGGGCCCCCTACAGCAATGTCTGAACCCAGTGATGTTTTTTGGGGTCTCGCAAAGGGCCACAGTAGCATATTTTCGAGAGGCCCCATACAGAGATGGCTGGACCCTGTGATGCTTTTTGGGGTCTCACAAAGATCAGCGGTAGCATATTTTTGAGGGAGGAGCAAAATAAGGATTGCGGTGCAGCGCGCCCCTCTATTTGATTTATAGCTGTTAGCACGGATGCAACTAACCCTCGTCTATTGATTCCCTTTAAGTTCCCCCACTCTCGCCAACCTAAAAAATTGCTGCACGTTGGCGAGCTGCCCAGGCACAAGTTCTGATGCTCCTAAAGGAATTAGATGAAAATATACACGTACAAATTAGCGATAAATGCACCAGTTAAGGAATTTGAAAATTTGAACACTTAATTATTAAAAATACATTAATTGACAAACAAATAGATAAATGAAAGTAATGCTGTACTTACATGCTCTAAACCACCATTTTAATTTTAAATGAAAGAGCATTACTCTGTTATGGTTGCCATATTAATATAAAAAATTGTCATGAGCTGCACATGAACATTTAATGCCTCGTTGGGGGGGGGGGGGGTAAAGTAGGACTCACTGCTTCATACTTTACTTTTGTCTTATACTCTTAAAAGTTCTCCTTTTTTATGTACTATCTTGTTTGAGTAAAATGGTATAGTGGCCCGCATTTGCACTGCCCTCTTATAATAAAATTACTAATATTTTCCTTCTAATATATACACCCAATTCTGTAGCATTACCATCATGAGAGTTAAAACTGTTATGAAATCATTAAAAATTCTGGTCAACACATTTGATTATACATAACCCCCGTATGATTTATCTGTTGATTGAAGTATCCTGTATGCTGAATAAATTCAATTTCACTGGCTCACAAAAATCTTTTATTTACAATAATCTCAGTTTAATTTCTTTGCTGCATATGCCAACCAAAAAGTGAAAAGCTAATATAGTTATTTTTATTTTTCCATATGCTAAAGTTATCTCTTGTTGTCATTTGAATGTTTCTCTAATTGGAAACTGTGCCACCATAAACTGATTTCCTTCCAAACAGTGTGTGTGACACTACATTGATATTATCTGTTTATAATCCTGATCATCAGAAATCGTAATGCTGTAAGAATCAAGGTGTAAACACAGGCTTTATTCTGGTTGCTCATTGGTCAAGGAGAGCTTGTGCATGCTCTGACAGATCAAAGAGATCTACAAGAATCTGTTTCTAGCTACATTATGTGTTTTAAGATATATAGATATTAATTATCACATGTGTTTCTCATATAAACTTTTTAATATGAATATTCTTTATAATGGGATTAAAATATGTATATTAAATAACTATGTAGGCATATAAGAATCAGATGGCTCTTAAATCGAAAAAATCATTTGCCAAGTTCTCCTTTTCTTTAGTAAAATTGTGTGCATTCCATTAAGTGCAGTACTATGCATTGAAATTAATTTCTAATTGTTTATAAATGTTAATTCTCATTCTTCATCTTCTTGTCTCTCCCAGTATTTTTATTTTTGAACAACCTGTAAAATTTTTCAAGAGACACGGTGTCCTTATGAAAAAAAGAAAAATATATATATTTATAATGAAACCATCGCCCCCCACAATGGTGGGGCTGGTTGACACTTTGATGCAGGGCCTGGGCCTGAGATAGAACAAGGCACAGCCCTGCTCAATTTAATTGTTTAATTATAACACTTTAATACAACCTAGAATAAAATATTTTTATTTTTTTTTTCATCTAATGAAATTTTATGAGATTCTACAGCTAATTATAGCTTAAAACTTAAAATATATGATTTAGTTGTTTCTTAGGAAAATTATTTTATTAAAAAAAGTTTAGTTTGGTCTTGTAAACTAGTTAATACAATTGAAGAGCTGAGTGGAGGAGCATGTTAAGGGACAATTTAGTAATTTTCAGATAATCAGCTGTAAAATTACTAGAATGTCTTTTTTCATCAGATCATTTATTTTCTACTAGCCGCCTCCGGCGACCAGTTGGTTCGCCATCTTAATAAATCTTGTTCGGAGAGAATCCTGTTCCTCACCGGCTTCCTTGGCACTGAAATCTCTGAGATTCTGAGTGGAATTTAAAATTAAGGTGGCTAAAAACAGGAGCAGCCCTAGGGTAAGCGGCGCCCCCTGCTAATATAAAAAAGACACCCTCTTTTATGCTCTACTTAGTTTTTGTATTCGAAATGACGCCCCTTTGAAGCCAGCTCCCAGATGCGATGCTTGCTGTTTCGGGCCGTCCCTGGTTGCAAAAATAAGATGGTTAAATGATAAAAACCTACAAAAAGGAACAAATTATTTTCATCCTATATTAATTCTGAAGAGCTTCTGGATATATTGGCCTTTATCAAAAAACGGAAAGGAAAAAAAAAAAGTAAGAAAATCTGAAACACTTTTAGATTTTAAATACGCACTAAAGTGCTATATGTTAAAAGCATATTACAATCCATGCGGGTCTTCCCTATTTTCGTTCCTTCTTTCATTAATCTTCTGTTAGACTACAGAATTGGGTTTAAAAAACCTACCCATTACAGGTTTAAAAATTAACACCTCTGTCCTCTAACATTTAGCAGAGTAAAAAAATCATTGGCAGTGTAAATTCCTGCATTTAAACAGAGGTTTTAAATAAAAGCTTTTTATTAAAATAACTGATAAATAAATAAAAGAGAGCAACTGCTCCTCCCAGGACAGTCCACCTGACTGTTAGCAACAACATACAACAAAAGGCCAAGATCGCCGGTCCCATCAGTGTTGCCAATCCAGAATCTCGTTTTTACCCTCATGTTGATCTGAAAATACCCTCAATTACCCTCAGCATTAACGATAGTGGCGCCATCTACTGGTACATATAATAAATTATGATCAGAATACTAAGTTTTCTTTATTGATTAGCAAATTACACACTTTTTCCTTTGTTTCAAGAAAAACAGAATAAAAATGCACTATATAAAAAAATCTTGAAAATGAAATTTTAATTTTAATGTATATAAAATTTGATTCACATCTTTAGCTGAAGTCTTAAAATTATTTCCTCCGTACGTGCAGAAATTATCTTATCAAAATTATTCCTGTAAAAAAAAAAAAAAAAAAAAAAAAATTCTACAAAAAATTTCTAATATTTCCACGTTAATTGTGCACCCCCTTCCCGGCGCCCTTGGTATTAGAATGCATAGTCAGGGTCCGCCCGACTATGTAAGAAAACTAGGCGAATGCGTAGGGCGGAACCGAGAAGGGCGTTCTAGCCAGGGGTGGACTTTTTTTAGTCCTACTTACGGGTGGAAAAAAGCTACTCGCCTTATCTTTCAGTCAGAAAATTCTGCATGGGTCAAATACAATTTTGGTCGTTTCCAGTCATACTCCTCAGCCAGTCCACATCCTCCGCGACCTCATGCAATTCATGTCGTTTTGAAAAATACCCTCCCCCCTCTTCCCATTTCCGGAAAAATCCTTAGCACTCAAATTTACGGGCCTCTACACCTCTGGTACTATAAATATATGTATATAACATATAGCTCAAACGGGCATGAGAAATTCGAAACAGGACTAATCTCCGGCCCAGATATTATTTTATCCTCTCAATTCAAGAAAAG
>JAWZYV010014752.1:0-85620 GCA_038373885.1 Cheiracanthium punctorium
ATCTAAAAAAATAACCCCTTCAATATGTGCGTTTTTTTCCCGACTTCCTATGGTTTCATATTTACATTTTAATAAAATTTAAACTTTCAATTCATTAGTACTCATTTAATGTTGATTTACTGTCATATGGAAGATAAGAGATGGTACTCAAAAGTGTAGGGTACTATTTCGAAACGACTTGCTTTTATTTTATTGTATTGCAGTATGATCAGCGACCCTTGTTCTTGTTTAGTAAAACAATATAGTTAATTTGATATATTGGTAATTGTATAGTACCTTTTTTTTTCTGAAGAAGTATATGTGCTTGGAAAAATGGAGGAGGATACCTTAGTCCGTTCTTATAATGGCTGAACTCTACTAGTACATAACCGGATAACATTTCTGCAAAACAGATCATACAGTACTTTTATGAATATTTCGCAGTGCCATATTCTCTTTGGTCATATGATAGTAAAATGAATGTATACATTGTATTGCATTGTGTATTTAAGGCAAACACTACACTTGGGATAATCTGTCTAAGGTATGTCTCAGGCGGCAAACTTTCAAAGGGTTCAAACGCTTATTCACGTGACATCTAGAGAAAACCGACCAAAGCTCCAGATCGACAGCCGCACGGTAGGTCAGAATCCTTGAATGACTGGTGACAATACTGATGATACTGAATTCTGAGAACCAATTTTCGATGTTTTAAATGTATGAATAGAAGAAATGAAATGCTTATTACTTAAATATAAGTGCTGCAAAATATATAAAATAACGTCATTGTTTATTTAGTATTTTGCTTAATATTCTTTATATATGACAATTTATCTATAAGAATACTTACTCATTTTACCATTTCACGCCATAGGACAAAGTGCTCATAAAACTTAAAAAGAAAAATGTTATGAGAATGTGTTGTATTAGGGGAAACATTTTTAAATTTACTTAAATGTGTGCAACTGTACTTGTAACTAGCGCAATGCAAAAGGAAAATTTAAAATCTTAAATGTACTATGCTTATAACTATTTAAAATTAAAAATCATTCATTTTATGACCTGACAGTTTTTACTTTCCGAACATGTACCATATAAGGAAAGTATTGTAATCATGAAAAAATCTGGAGTGACTCCACTCAATTTTCCGAACACTTATGATTAAGATCATTACCAAGCATTTAAATAAATTTTAATTGATGAATAATTCAAACATACATACCAAATGGAAGCTCAATCGAATGCACCGTTTAAACGCTAAGCGCACTTTCAAGAATTTCTCCCCATAGGCCATAATGTAAAAGAAATCTTTGTCGTAGCCCAGTAGAAAAACTAAGTCCTATACACACCAAAATCAATACCGGTCTTACGATAGTGGTTTATAACATGTATCCCAATTTGAGCTCAATCGAATGTACCGTTTAAACGCTAGCGCACTTTCAAGAATTTCCTCCCATAATGTAAAAGAAATCTTTGTCGTAGTCCTGTAGAAAAACTAAAAGTCCTATACACGCCAAAATCAATACCGGTCTTGCGACGGTGGTTTATAACATATACACCGAATTTGAGCTCAATCGAATGCCCCGTTCAGGAGCTATCGTGTTCACTCACATACACACAAACAGGGCGCCGGCAGCATAGGGCAAGGGGGGTAAATGCCCCCCCCTGGATTTTTGTATGCAGTGTTTTCCCCTGCTTTTTGCTCTTTCCAACATGGTAACCATACGTTGAAGTAGTCTTTACCCCCCCCCTTGAGTAGTCTTTGCTTCCCCCTGGAGTAGTCTTTGCCCCCCCCTGGGAAATATTCTGCCGGCGCCCCACACCACACACACACACATCTCGTAAAAATAGCATAAATGAATTCAGAAGACCTCAAAACGTGTAAATACACCAAAATCTCGAATTCGATTTTTTTCATGATTACAATACTTTCCTTACATGGTACACCCTCCAAAAAAGGTATTCGAGCAAGAGAGAAATTTCCTATATTAGATTTACGAATAATAATTGAGTTTTTGAAAAATGCACAACTTTACGGAAATACGAAATGTCGCATTTATACATAGCCTAATTCATATTCTATGATAAATAATTTTTAATATACGAAACCAACGTAGGAAATTTCTCTCTTGCTCGAATACTTTTTTTGGAGGGGTACATGTTCGGAAAGTAAAAATTCGACTTCGAGATTTTGGTGACACGTTTTGAGGTCTTCTGAATTCATTTATGCTATTTTTACGAGGTGTATGTATGTATGTGTGTGTGTATGTGAGTGAACACGATAGCTCCTAAACGGGCATTGGATTGAGCTCTAATTGGGTATATATGTTGCAAACCACCGTCGCAAGACCGGTATTGAGTTTGGTACGCATAGGACTTACAGTTTTTCTACAGGGCTACGACGAAGATTTCTTTTACATTATGGCCTATGGAGGGAAATTCTTGAAAGTGCGCTAGCGTTTAAACGGCGCATTCCATTGAGCTTCAATTTGGTATATATGTTTGAATTATTCATCGATTAAAATTTATTAAAATGCTTGGTAATGATCTTAATCGTAAGTGTTTGGAAAGTCGAGTGGAGTCACTCCAGATTTTTTTATATTGTTAAACCTGACACTAGTTTGTTCAATTAAATAAGTGCAAAAATATTATCTGCTTAGCACACAAAAGGTCACTGTGAAAATTATATTTGAGCTATGTTACAGCACTCCAAAAACATTTATACATGGACATGGTTACAAAAAATTAAATGAAATACCTATTAATAAATAAACTAATTTATATTGCCTTCATTTTAGAATTTCTCTTTCCAATGTTTCGCGTAAAGAAGGGGGGGGGGGAAATAATAAATAAAATAAAAGAATTATTCTTCGAAAAGCTAAACCTGTTTAATTGCATGATTGGTTGAAAAAGTTGAATATATGGAGCAGAATATAATATTTCTGTGTTTTTTATTGACTTTATTATATTTATGTTACTTTCGTGCAGGGCTTTATTATCGAATGGGCAAATAGGGACTTTGCCCAGGGCCCCAATTTCAAATGTTGTTCTGAAATATTCTTTTTTATATCAAAATTTTATGTAAAGTAAAACAAATTTCATAGATGGGGCTCCCAAATCCATCAATGCCCCAGGCCCCTGATGCTCATAATCGGGCCCTGCTTTCGTGAGATACTACATCTTTAGAATTGTATTTGTTTGCCTCATTAAATTTATTTTAAGAAAACGAACACGACGTGAGGAGCCCTCATCCCTTATGTAAAAGTTAATTAAATTTTATTAAACCAAAGCTTTATATATATTGCAAACTTGAAGTATGTTTAAAAAAATAATAGTTTACATAAAAATATATGTAAAATTCATTAAAAAAATAATAAGCAAAGTTAACAAGCGAGGATTATTTCCGATGAATTTAATGATCGTTAAAATTGGAATTGTATAAAAATTTGCAAAATTGTTTGTTTCATGTGATAATTTTACATACGTATAAAATAACGTCATGAATACATTAAATATGTATAAAAGAATTTTCATGCAATTCTATTTCCAGTCGTCAACCTTTCGGAAACTTACGATTGCCTTTATTGTAAAGCGTACACTGAATTTCATTACCGGGAATTTAAATTTTTGTAGTTTTATACCTCATATTAAAAGCTTACTCATTTCAGACCAAAGCTTAAATATAAATTTTAAAAATAGAAATTACGGACGAAATTCGTTTTCTTTGGTCTAAGTAAACATACAATTTTAAATAAATTAGTGAATTATTAGTACGAACATTTAAATATAGATGGCAGCACTACAGAACGGGCCGAATAGCCTGTAAGCTATCCGCACCGGCCGATCCGAATAGCCACTCTGAAAACTTGAAATATTCATTAAAAGTATAACAATAATTTGATAATTTTCTCCTGGTTATATATAACCCATGCATTTGTATAATAATAAAGAAAACTTATACAAACCTGTTAAATAAGTGGCAAAGCATAAAAACGTAAAAACATATTAGTAAATTTCTTCTGGTTATATAAGAATCCATGCACTTGTACAATTTAAACAAAAAATATACAAACATGTTAAAATATACTTAAAAGATTCATGAAAAATATAATATTAAATTAGTAATTTTCTCCTGGTTATATGTGTAACCCATGCAGTTGTACAATTTAAACAAAAATTATATAAACATGTTGAAATAAAACTTAAAATATTCATTTAAAGTATAACAATAAATTGATAATTTTTTCCTGGTTATATATAACCCATGCATTTGTATAAAAGAAAACTAATACAAACCTGTTAAGTAAGAGGCAGGGCATAAAAACGTACAAACATATTAGTAAATTCTGGTTATATAGAACCCATGCACTTGTACAATTTAAACAAAAAATATACAAACTAACATGTTAAAATATACTTAAAAGATTCATGAAAAATATAATATTAAATTAGTAATTTTCATCAAACAACTTTTTTTTGTATACTCTTTCTATGTTTTCTTCATGAAAATGAAGCTGGCATATCACTTGTAGGTTGTAAAACTATCACTTCTAGGAACTGCTTTCCTCCACTGCTCTAGAAGAGTAATGTCCTAATTAAGAAAAATAAACAAAAAGACATTATAAATATAATTAACTTTTAAACAAAACCATTTTATGCAACAATATTTAAGCTTTAAGAGTTTAAGTAGTAGTATATGCTCCAGAAAGAGCAATGTAAGAATTGCTTGCCTTTAATATTTTAAAGTAAGCTCTAATTAAATTTAGAAAGATATATTTTGAATTGGTTTTCATTAAATAAATGTTTAATAAAGAAAATATTCATAAGAATTTCGAATAAATTAAATGCATTTTAATTCCCCAAAGTGATGCTGCCATCTAGTGGCCATTAAATAAAACAATAGTAATTTTATTTTAGTGAACTCAATATTTTTTTTGGTCAAATTGAATGTTATATAAACTGATGAACCAAGACTGATACTGAAACAGAATAAAGAAAACATAGTTAAATTAGTCTAGTACAACTGTTGTACTGCTTACACATAAGTAAGTGCCACAGAAAGCCATTGAAATTATGCACATGCTGTAATTTTGTATAATTTCCTGAATTAAATAAAAGTCATATAAAAATTACCAGTTTTTAATAGCTTGTTTAGTGTTCTGGTTCTAAAGAGAACTATAAATAAGGAGTATTATATCGATAAAAAAAGATAAAACTACGATTTCCAAAATTAATACATAGTGCAACAATGAAGCTTTCAGGAAAAAAAAAAAATCCTTGGATTCGAGAACAATGCTTGATTTGTCCACAAATACTGTTCAGAAATATGGTCGCCTTATTTATAGGTCCCTAGTATTTGCTTTGCTCTAACCGGGGCCATCGCTAAGCAACTAATTGCTAGTTACTAATTGCGAAGGCCCCGATCTAACTAGCCCGACCTAAAGTATCGCCTTTGGCGCGAGTGATAAAGGCAGAGAAAAACTCTCTTCCTTCTCCGGAGTTGCATCTAACGTCTCCCCAGCAGGCAGAGAAGCATATTTAAGTAGCACATTAAAGAATTTTTTCTTTCTTTCTCAGCCTGGAAACATTTTTAAACTTTGATTGAAGCCACTTTTTCTGTGGCAGAGTAGGCAAAACAGTGATAGGGTCATGTAGTAACGCCAAATAGGCGAAGAAGAGAAACTTTGCACATACGCAAAAACGGAGCTTTTAGGACAGCCTATCTCTGGGAGCCATGGTTTGACGTTAGTGTAAAAAGTGGACTTGCGATTGGCAACACTGGCCAGGCCATTGGCAACAGCAATGTTCGTTGTTCGTTGCTAAGATACGTCACAGTTCTTCTTGGATTTGGTTTGTTCTTAACGAAGGATAGTAGAATGGTAAGTTAATAGATTAATTATATTATACTTAATATAATTAATATATTGATAAAATCGACCGAAACGGTGTCAGCCCCAAGGCGGCAGTCGCTCGCCAACCATTTTGCATGATCAACAAAGCAAACTAAAAAATTTTAACAAATTAAAATTGCAGAAAATTACACTAACAAAAACAGATAGAAATATCAAACTCACTACAAAATAATTCAAAAATCTTCAACTAACGGTTCATATTTAATCTAAAAGAAATTCGGTGTATTACGCGACCTAATTGTACAGCTACTGTACACTGGGCAACACTGGCCCGTTTTTAACTAAAAAAACTACGGTGGATTAAGCAACCTAGTTGTACAGCTGCTGTAAACTGGGGAAACACTGGCCCGTATTTAACTTAAAAAAACTTCGGTGAATTTAGTAACCTAGCTATACAGCTAATCTAAAATCCGCTTGATTACAGTAACATAAATAACATTAACAAAAAAACAAAACAAAAAAAAACAAATATCGTTTAAAATTCACATTGAAAACCTTAAAGAATGCAAAGATTAATTAAAAAAAGCACTAACTTTTATTTTTTAATTCACCGTAAATGCCCCTAACACTCTTTCGCCCACCGGTAAAACCAACATGCTTTCTTTTGTTTAGTTTTATATTCACACCACATTTCTAATAAACACACACATTTCCTTTCCACACAATAACATATTTCATTCCTTTCCCATTCGTAACACGAAAAAATTTCAAATTCCAAACATTTCTACCACCTACTGAACTCATAATAAATTGCGTATATACACATACACCTGTGTCTTTAGTGTTACCAGACAAAAAAATCTGAGGGAATAATTTCGTAAGCAGGTGTCATCTATTTTTGGTGACTTTTTTTTTGTCGCCAACACCCGCTACTTGGTGCTTTTTTTTGGTCGCCAAATTTTTCAAGTGTGAAATACCATTTTAGAATACGATAAAATAATACAACACAGTGAGCACTGTCAACAAAGTCAAAGCATTTTAACACATTAAAATTGCACAGATATTCCACTAAAAAAAACAATAAAACAAAATACACAGCCCATACTTAACACTAAAAAACGTCAGCAATTTCAGTAACAATCAGTTCAAAATCAGCAAAGAGTAAACTGCTTTTTACTAAAAAAATTTCAGTATATTAAGCAATCTAGTTGTACAGTTATGTAAACTAGGCAACCAGTGGACCGCTTTTAACTAAAAAACCTCAGTGGATTCAGCAACCTAGTTGTACAGCTATGTAAACTAGGCATCCAGTGGACCGTTTTTTAACTAAAAAAACCTCAGTGGATTCAGCAACCTAGTTGTACAGCTAATGTAAACTGGGCAAACACTGGCCCGTTTTCAACTCAAAAAAACATCGGTGGATTAAACAACCTAGTTATACACCTCATATAAAGTCACTATAGCACTTATGAAAACATAACAACATCAAATATCCATTTACAATTCACATTGAAAACCTTAAGCAATTGCAAAAATTCTTTTAAAAAAAACACTTACCTTTATTTTAAGAAACTCTTCAAAAATATCCATAATGCACACCAGCTAATAACATAACACCAAAATGCTTCCTTTTATTTAACTTTATATTCACACCCTCCTCCAAATAAACACACACTTCCTTTTTAAACAATAACATAATATTCAGTACATCTTTAATCAACAGAACACATTTCCAAATAACGAAAATACACCTTATATTCTCCGGAACAACTAACCACACACCAAACTACAATAACACAAAAAAAGAACTGACTAACGAATCGATTTCAAATTCTTGTTCTTACATAACTTCGGTTTACCGATTACAGTTAAATTGCCTAAACCAATCACAAAATTCCTTTACCAAACATCCTGGTATCGTTTAATGAACACACCGAGTGTTTTTTCATCAAACTATAGCACCAGTTAACAACTCCAAACACAGATTGCAACAGATATCTGAAACTATCACTATCGTAAACAAACTGTTCAACGAACTTCAAATTTGGCGACACAACGGCACTTGGCGAGGACACCTGCTTACGAAATTTTCCCCAAATCGGGAGACGCGCCATGCTATCCACAGTAAGAACGGAGGCAGTATAGTGGATCCATCAATTAGGCTTTTTGTAGGCTTATCAAACTGCCTGCGTAGAATTCCTTCTACTGCTACAATATTCAGCAGATACCAAGTGCAGCAAATTGCAGATGAATGTAGAAATGTGAAAGATGAAATTTCTGTGTAATTTTTTTGTATAAAAGCAAATATCTCTGCTATTGGCAAATTTCCCAAGGAAAATATGGCGTATTTAAAGTTGTCGCAGGGTCCCTGATTAGTTTGAGTCCTTGTGCCCCCACATTTAACCCGTTTGCGACCAGTGTCGCACATGCATGATGCAATGATTCCACTCTTATCAGCCCAATGTCGCATATGCGCAATCGGAAAACGGACCGATCTCTTTGAATTTTTCTATGCTACTATACTGGGACAAACGTAAAATGATAGCGGAGGAAAAGGCTAGAGGGGCCATTTCACTATTCTCCGCATGTATTGCTCCAAGACTCATTTCTCTTTCCAATTATTTGGCTATCAATATCACAAAGCAGCCCCATCACAAGGCAAATCCACTGTACTAAATTCCCACCAGCACAAAAGAGGTTATCATTGGTCAAGCATCTGGGAAGATGTTACATCTAATTTCTGACTTAATATCTTATTCCTTTTAATTATTGCATTCAAGTAACACATGCAATAACAACAAGATCCAAAATGAACTTTTATTCCTTTAACACATCCGTAGAAAAAATATATCGAAAACTAAATTTTATAACAATTTAGAATAATAGTCATATGTGTTGCCAAACTTATAGTCCCGTGATAATCTAGTGATTCTGTGTTTCCTGTTTCCTTACATTCGGCCATTCTAATAAATGGATGCCCTCGGACATGAATTTTGAAAACTTCATCAACTTAGTTCATTTAAAGCACATAATCCTTGAGATAAACCAGGCATTTTCTTGGTTCGTTTACGGAAGTTTTTCTCATTGCTTGAATCCTGCTGTGAAATAATAGTATCTGGTACAATATGTGGGGCGTTGGGAGTTTTACTGCCATCAACATCAATTTCACTGGCATTGGCATCTTTTTCACTGGTATTGATACCTTCACAGTACTTAAAGTTTTCATCGTCATTAGTGATATGAAGCAGTTTCATTTGAGATGCATGAGCAGTTGTGGTGTAAGGACGTCTTGAACATCCTTGTCCAATTTTTCTGAAATCGGTCACTTGATATACATCTGCTGGAAGTACATTCATCACTACAAGGGGTCATTAATGTCACGCTTCTGATTTGGTACTATTTCCTGTAGCTTCCGGTAACCGTTTAACAACAACAACATTGCCAACAGAATAATTATCAGCAATACAATGACGTTTATAAAAAAAAACCTTCATTTTATCTTGAGCTTTCAAAATGTTTTCCTGTGCTTCTTTACGAAGTAATTCAGGTGCTGTATATTCATTAGATGTTGGTAGTAATTCCTTTGGAAATTGATCCAATTTAGTAGGCTTATAACTGTACAAAAGCTCGAAAGGTGGTTTGCCTGTAGATTTGCTAGGAGCCCAATTGATGCATCTCTGTATTTCGGGTAGCACTTATCCCAATCTTTTTGTGACTCAGTTCGTATGCTCGAAGAAATCATGGGTAAAAGAATGCAGTTAATTCTCTCAACTTGCCCATTGGCAGCTGGTCTTTGACTACAGTTTAAAGTATGCTTAATACCATACTTTAAACAAAACTCTTTAAATGCAGTAGATGTAAAGCATGTTCCTCGATCAGTTACAACTCTATTAGGACTTCCAAAATCATTGATGAAGTCTTCCAAGTGTATTAGGCAAGTTGGAGTGTTTAGGCTGATTAATTTTTACCAACTATGCAAAAAATTCCAGAGCTGGGGGTCAAACCCAGAACTACCGCTTAACGTGCGGGTGCTCTACCACTGAGCTACTCTGGGACGATTCCCAGATGAAATTTCTCACTTTAGAACTGTTGGCATTTTATCATCTTCTTCTGCAAACCACAGAACGGATGAAACAATTAATTCGCGACAACTCCGTTATGCCACGGAAGTTATACATATCTTTTTTTAGAAAGTGATTATTTCCAAAGCTGGGGGTCGAACCCAGACTACCGCTTAAAATGCCAACGGTTCTAAAGCAAGAAATTTCATCTGGGAATCGTCCCAGAGTAGCTCAGTGGTAGAGCACCCGCACGTTAAGCAGTAGTCCTGGATTCGACTCCCAGCTCTGGAATTTTTCGCATAGTTGGTAAAAATTAATCAGCCTAAACATTCCAACTTGCCTAATACACTTGAAAGGTTGATATAATCACTTTCTAAAAAAAAAAAAAAATGTCTCCCAAGTTTTTTAACACACATTTGTTTGAACAACTTACACAGGGTCTTCAACGAATAAATTTTGTTACATTATCTATGAATACTAACAGTTCTGTATTGCGAGATGAACTTGTGACAAAAGGCCCCAGAAAATCCATATGGACAATGTCAAACAGTCGTTTACCTGGTAGAATTGGATTCAATTTTCCTTGAACCTTTCCGGCAGGAACTTTCACGAAAGCACACATAACACATTGCCTTATGTGATTCTTGATATATTCTGCCATGCGAGGAAACCAGAACTGCCGAGTTATTAATTTAGTCACCTTATGAACCCCAAAATGTCCTGAAAAATCATGGAAGCGCAAAGCAAGATATTTTCTCATAGATCTACACATTACAAATAACTTCTTATACACACCGTTATTGCATTTTATACAATATAATATGCCATTTATTAGCTCTTATTAAAGGTCAAAATTAACGGTCGCCACTCGCCTCGTGGCGACTGTATTTTTGAAAGTGAAGACTGAAAATTTATGTACCAGTCGCCACAGTTTATTTCCGCACTCTCTTTCCTTTTTATCACAAAGTATTTATGAATTGAAAGTAAAACAGAAATGGGACGTTAAAACAGATGTTGTTGACAAGAGTCAACTAAACTCAAAGATCGATGTCGGCATGGCGGGGAGGGGGGGTGGGGAGCTGGATCATTGATAAAGGGTATTAGTACCATTTGACTAATTAGCAAAAGTAATCATCTGTTCTGGAAATTTGCAAACTAGGATTATGACAATGCGTAAGATAGTGGTTTGAAGCCGACACCTGCACTTGTTTGTTTTTGAAAGGGATATCTCTTTCTGAGAACAAAAATCCGAAGAGTGGTGAGCATTCATTGATAAATACTTTTCTTGTAATCTATTAATACCAAAAAAATAAAATAAATAAATATTTCAATATTTATTCTGGCATAAGGCTTTGGGCCCACATAAAGTTGATGACAGCTGTCCGTCGCGTAAAATTAACAATGCTCGTCATGAATAAAGACCAACGGAGTACGCAAATGCAGCTGCGGGAGATTTAAAAATAGGGATACTTTGTTCTCGCAAAAAGGCAATTCTGTGTACCATATGGAAAATATTCAGAACTGGTTTGGTGCAATCTCAAAATGATTGAAGTTTATTTCCTAAGCGTTCATTTCTTATAGTCCGACACATAAATTCAGATCAATGGACGTCATGAAGTCGCGCTATTTAACACGCAAAGGGGCGCTTTTCATTTCTAAATGAATCTGTAATTCTCTAATGCTTAATAAATATCTTTAATAACTATACATAATTTGAAGTAGGAAGGCCAGATAATGATTATACTAAGCAATCATTAAAAACAAAAACTTGCAAGTGCACAAAACAGCCAGTTATAAACTACAGAAGCTGCCATTATTTATACTGACAGTTTTCACTAAAAAGCTGAAGTCTAGAATTATGATTGTGAAATAATTATCAAATATAACACCCACATTATAGGATCGACGATGAAGTTATTTTGAATCCCTTTCTAACCCCCAACTGAAAGTGTTATGTTCCAGAGATTGCAGTTTTTTATTGCTACATTAGGTGAAAATAAACATTCCAGAGGTGCCTCTTTTTGAGTTACGCGAACGAAAGAAAACGGATGAAATGAAAAAGGGATGACTGTCATTGTCTGATTTTGATAAGCATCTCAATTAGGAAAAAAGTAACTTATTTTTAAAAGAAATGTTATCGGGTTTCATTTACAATAAATGTCTGATTGCGTTGCTATGAGTTTTGTGAAGGAACAGTTATACATAGTGTTTAGTTAAGGGTCGTTTCAATCAATCGTATTTTTGTTATTGTATTATTTTAATAGAAAGTGTTTCGTAAAGGGGCCCGTAAAACAATCGATCAGGTTCTGATATTAAAATGCGACGTAGTCTTTCAAATACATCTTGATGTTCAGTGTTACAAATAAATGGTTGATCCTTCTTTAGTAAACAAGTCAATGGAGTAGCAATTGTGGCATATCTCTCAATAAAACGGCAAAAAAAAAACTAGTTAAACCCAAAAATCGGCAGAGTTCATCCTTGGATTTTGGAACAGGAAATTCTGCAACGGCAGCCAGCTTTCTTGGCCCAGGTTTGATACCTTCTCGACTAACAATGCACCCCTAAGTACTCAATTTCTGTCATGGCGAACTCACATTTAGATAACTTCAGTGTTATTCCAGCATTGCTTAATTTTTCGAGTATTAATCGAAGTTTTGACATCATGCTCTCAAAATCTGCAGACCCGAAGAAAATGTCATCTACGAAACAGGAAACGCCTTTCCATAACAAGTCACCCAATGCTAAAGACATACATCGTTAAAAAACAGAAGGACCATTAGCTAATCCAAAGAACAAGCGTGTCGGCTCGAAAGTTACGCCTGGTGTAGTAAACGCCGCTTTTCGAGATGATTCTTCATCCATAGGGATTTGATTGAAACCTTGGCATGCATCAAGGATGCAAAATAAGCTACACCCTGATAAACAGTCAAGTAAGTCATCTATACATGGTAGAGGGAATTTGTCTTTAACAGTTTGAGAATTTAGTTGCCTATAATCCAAGGGCGGACCCAGAAACTTTTTTCGGAGGGGGCGCAAATCGTAAATACTCATTTTATCTAGTGTAAAGAGCACTCAATATTGGTGAAAACCCCATTTATCTAGTGTAAATATACTTTTCTCGGAGGGGGCGCGCGCCCCTGCACCCTCCCCCTGGATCCGCCTTTGCTATAATCAATGACCATTCGATACTCTCCAGTTTTCTTTTTTACGAGTAATACGGGACTACTATATTCTGACGAACTATCTCGAATTACTCCTTGGCCTTTTAAATTTTGAATCAAACCGCGGAGGATTTCCCTCTCATGGTGTGAAGCATGATATGGTGAACGAGAAACTGGTGTGCAGCCAAGTTTTTCTGTAATATGCATAACTGTATTATTAACACATCCAAGCTCGTCTGTTTTCATAGCTATGCACAATCTTAACTCATTTAATAAATCGCATATCTTTTGTTTCTGTTCTGTTGTCATACTTGGACCGATTTTAATAGAATCACATTGGATAGGTTCTCTGTGTACGTGTTCTACAACTAAGACATTACCATTTTCTTTGACATCACTTTGGGTGTTTTTACTCCTATTTCTGTCAGCTAAGATATAATCGTTACACCAAGTTCCTCTTGCAATACAACGATTCTTTTTTAAATGAAGAGTTTCGTTGCTAAAGTTTGTGATTGGTACCACTGTTTTACCATCTCTAGTCAATAAAGCGAAATCTGTATCTTTACCGTTTTCATTCAATAGCATGACTGCATCTCTATTTTCAGCATTACTAATAACTTCTACCATTTTTACCGAGTGGTTCAATTATTTCTGGTTCAGATGTTTTGAGAACAGCACGTTCAGGTTCATTCTCTATATCAAAACCTGCTAGTTCATTTATGTATAACAACTTTGATTTTCCTTCCTTTCTGATCATCACTAAATCAGGGAAATCGATGATATTCTTTCCAATGATAACATTAGGTCCTGGAAAAGTGCTATCTGAAACTATATAATTTCATATCATTCAGAACTATGTTGTCGATAGTTACACTTGCTGTACAAATTCCAAGCGATTTTACTAATCCACTGATTCCTCTTATAGTAGCAGTATCACAAGTATGATTAGTAGAAGCATTTATTTGCTTAGAAAATGTATATTTTATCATAGAAATATCAGCGGCTGTATCCATCAAAGCCTCTGTTCTTACTCCATTGATTAAAACGGATTTCGAAGTAGTACGTTCATTTAATTCAGGTAATGAAGAGGCATTCACTAGTGGTGGTGGATTACTATACGTTTTGGGGCAGTCTCTTGAGCCATGTCCTTCAGTTCGGCACGCAGTACAAAACTTCGGCTGCTTTGGTTTTAAACAATCTCGTGAGAAATGTCCTTTATCAAAACAATTGTAGCAAGCCTTTGAATCTAATCCTTTATACTCAATGACAGTTCCATCATTCTACTTAACACTAACTTGTTCACAAGGCAAAAGCGATTCATTATTTTTCCCGTATAAGCCACACAATTCAACATACTCATCAATTTTATCGACCAATGTTGTAGGCGATTTGAATGATGACCACTCACTTACATAATATTCTCGTACTGTTGCAGGCACGGTTTGCTTAATACAATCTGAAATTATTAAATTTTTCAAGTCTTCCATCGTTTTTATTTCTAGTCCATTAGCCCATCCATCAAAATAAGTTTCTATTTCATAATAATATTCTCGCCAAGTATTTCCATTTTTAATTGCATGGGAATAGAACAACTGTCTAAACTTTTCAGCGCTCAGTTTATAACGCTTAAATAAGAGTGCTTTAATGTGCACGTAATTTTCAGTTAATTCTTCAGGTTCTCATAATTAACTCTACAATTTCACTTGGCAGAACGCCGATCAAACACGCCATCCACAGCGATGGTTCCATATTAACTCTCTTCATAACTTTTTCAAAATGCACTAGAAACAAACCAACATCATCATTTTGTGAAAAATGCCATAATTGAGCTTGCCAATCAATTTTTGGTTTGGATGGTAAATCACTAGCAGACGTAGCCATTGACACAGTGTTGGCTTCCATTTCTAATTTTTTCATCGCCAACTCATGTTGTCGCCTCAGTTCGGCCTCTTCTCTTTCAGCATTCAAATTAAAAATCATCCCTTGTATTAACTCTTCATCGAATTCCTTACTTTTCGTAATTAAATTTTTTAAATCTACAATCCTACAATTCTCAGTGACGGTTTCCCCTAATTCATGCGCGATTAACTGCAAATCACTTTTCCGCGAATTCTTTAAAACTGCCACTATCATCCCACTTTCTGAAATGTAATAACAAGATCCAAAATGAACTTTTATTCCTTTAACACATCCGTAGAAAAAATATATTGAGAACTAACTTAATTTTATAACAATTTAGAGTAATAGTCATATATGTTGCCAAACTCATAGTCTCGTGATAATCTAGTGATTCTGTGTTTCCTGTTCCTTACACACAAATATGCAATTATTTTATAACAGATTTTATTTTAGCTCTTAATAGATGAAAAAGTCTTTGTGATAAGTTGGGCAAACAGAAAGAACCATTTGAGAGCGGCGGAATCACACAGTGCATAGCTTTACCTCCACTATCAGGTTAGGTTTGCCCCAAGTATAGATGGGGCTATAAGGTAACGGTTTTCATAGGCTTGAAAATTTTCAGTCATCATATATTAAAATGCTGATTTTACATGATATTTTTGGGTCATTCCATGTCAAATGAACACAGAAAATGGCAGTTTACAACTTGACCCCCTCTGGGTTTTTTTTTTTGAAAATTGGCACAGTTATTGTCCACTACCTGTAGCCAGATATCAAATTTTTAACTTTTTAAAAATGTGATACTTTACCTCATAAAACAGCACTTCTATAAATGAGGGCTCATTTTAAAGCTCTTGATGCAAGCTTTTCAGGAATATACAGTAGAAGACCCAAAATCCGCAAGGTTCTAAAATCTGCACTGTCTGTTCAATGTAAACAATGAAATCTGCCCTGACTGCTGCAAGTTCAGAAAACTACACTATAACCACAAAGTAAAACGAAATAAGCTATTCCCACTTGAAAAAAATGTTTTAAGAGTTTGTGAACTCTGATGGTAGCATTGATATCCTTCAAATAAGTGACAGTGACATAATTAACACTCAATTATGGTCACATGACACAGACTGCCACAGTAACAAGTGAGGATGATCAAAAAGTTGATAAAATAACATTTAATGAAGGTTAGGCTCTGAGAAAGACATATCTCAGATTTGTAGAGCAGCAAAGCTGTGTTACAAAACAGGAAATAATGAAAAAAAAAAACAAAAAAAAAACTATAATTAGAATATCCCAAAGTCCTAAATTACTATTCAACATACATGGTTAAGTAAGTTGTACTATAATCTCATAATTTTGTATATTTTATTATCCTTCTGTATTTTTATATCATGATTCTGATTATAAGTAACATGATTTGTTTAACTTAATCTTTATTGTTTCTTTTTTTCTGGGTGGGGTGGAGGGAAATAGAATTTCTTATTATGACCCAAAATCCGCACAAGGTCTGGAACCAAGCGTTGCGGATTTTGGGTCTTCTACTGTATAACATGAAGTCAAAACTCGAATAAAAAATTTAGGTCACTTGACCTTGTCCTTTGACCTTGAATATCTCAAACCATGCCTTTTTTTTGTTTTCCTTGATTTTTTTAGTATTTTAATCACCTATTATTGTTTAATAAGATAGCAGATTTTTAAGCGGTGACTGGCAAGACTTTTTAAGTTGTAAATTTTTAAAGAAATAACATTTGCATCTATGTGCGAAGTACTATTAGTACCAGTAATATCTATTTATTGTTATTATTAGTTTTAATTATTAAACCATTGCCAAAATTTTCATTCCTATTTATCTGCATAAAAATTATGTAAAACAGACATTCTCAAACAGCCATTTGTTTATGATATGTACACTATACTGTTCATATTTTTAGGCCTGATAAGTTATTCATCCATTGAATTAATTTGTTTTGTTTACTATTTGCTTTTTTTTTCTCATAGCCAATGTCATCGATTTAGTGCCTTTTGGTGAAATTAAATGTTTTCCTGTAACAGTGTTTACATTAGGGATGTAACGGATATCCGGCAAGTATCCAGTATCTGACCTATCCGGCTGATTTTTCAAAATCCGAAATACCGTCAGATATCAGAATCATAACTACCGGATATCCGGCACCTCAGCTGGATATCTGGCTTCTCTGCCAGTTATCCGGCTATATACTACTAAAGTTCTATCTATAATATGCATGGGACAGAATGAAAAATTATGCTTGAAAATTCTTGATAAAGTGATACATAAAACGGATATATTTTTAATTTGATGTCTTATTATGCAATCAAATTGATTTGCAATACCAGGTCTCTATCCAAGATTGAATTAGGGGATGGGGCTGAAAATAACCTGGATAGGCACTATTTCCATGAATGAAGCCACTTGTTTTAAAATACCTCCACCAAGCTCGATAAATTCTGAACATTTATTTAGTTCAGCAAAAATAATTTACACAGATAATAGAAATCGTTTAGCTCCACATAATGCTGAAAAACTTTTGTTTATCATGCAAAACATGAAACATAATAAGTACTCTATTCATGAGTAGAAATAAGAATGCTTAAAATCCTCCATGCAATTTTTGGGGAGAAACAGTTTTTTCTGAAGTTTTTTTTTTTTTTTTTTTTTTTTTTTTGTGTGTGCATCTTGTGTTACATTCTGATTTTTTTTTTTTCAAATTTATAAATATATATATTTTTTCATGCTCAGTATTTCTCATGTAAACAGGGTTCCCACTGGCTACTAAATGTAGACTATTTGCTACTGTAATCAAGAATAGGCGACTGTGGCAACTATTTACATGTAAAAACAGCTAAAAAGCAACTATTTTGAGGAAAATGGCAACTATTTTTCTAGGAGTATCAATGTAATTTCTGTTTTTCACCTAGAACGTTTCAGTTTAGGGCATGTAATCACACTACCAAGAACATGATAAACACTGAGCGTAGTGCTACAGTGTCCGCCCATAGATTTTGAGAAATATCTGGCAAGAACAGAGAAGCTAGATTCATACCGCCTGGGTCGTTCCATTGTAGTTCACTACAGTATAAGATGTGTTTTCATAATAAAAAAATTGACAAAACTTCAAAATCCCAAAAGCATAATGCAGCCAACTTTCGGACTGACGCAGTGGTATATCATTCACTTTGTCGCAGAAACTCTGCTGAATTGTCGGATTCGTATTAGAGAGTATTCTTTAAAGTCTGGGGTTTGTAAAAGTTTCAGTAGCCAGTCGAGATGTCAGGACAAAACACAAATATAACTGTTTCTAGAAACTTGTCAAACAATCTTCAAAGCACAATTTAGAAGAATTTACAAGCAGTAATTCTAATAGATAACTCGTCATCAATCCAAGCAACTTCCTCCGCAATTTCTTTTTAGTAAATAAAATTGTTCCGTTTGCTAAAATATCAGAATACTTGAGCTGAACCCTTGACTGCTCCACAGCATACAACAATACTGAATTCATAAACAAATCTTAAAATACAGCTTGGCAAAAGAACAGTCCCTCTGGCATAAAGTTATACAAAGCGATATGTTCTTAATAGCTAGCGTTTGATAGAAAAACCAATTCGTGACTAAAACAGTGGGATGACCTACTCACGTATTTATACTTTTTGAGTAGTTTTTCTCAATTGTTCTGGCAAAATCGGTCTAGTATATTATCTATCATTTTCCTTGCACACATTTGTGTAATGCTAAGCGGGTAAGTAAACATTGCAGGCCCTTAAAAAAAAAAAAAAAGTCATGTCAGATGTTGCCGGTCTTGGCAATTTTTTTTGCAAAATAATGACAAAATAGGTGCAAAAAAATAACCCCCCAAAACTTAACACAGCCAAGTGATATCACCAATATTTAACAAGCAACCCCTAATTTTGATGCTATCCTATGTGAATATTTAATGTTCCTATCTTGCGTTCTAGTTAACAGATTTACATCCAACAACATGCAAAACTTAATTTTAGTAACACCATTAACTTTTATTAGCGGTAATGTATGCTTCATGAAAGTTAATGCACCTGCTGCTTGTTTTTAAACTGTGTTTTTTTTTTTTTTCATTTTTAAAAGGAATTTTTTTTTTAATTTTTAAAAAGAGTCATCAGCTTTTATTTTGAGTATTTATTTATTTTTTAATTCACATAATTAAAAAAAAGTTAGATTAACAATTCCATGATCTAAAATTCTGTAATTTGCATGTTTATTGATTCTGTTGTATGCAGTTTTGAGAGAGTCTACTGTGTTTTGCATTTTATATTTAACTAAAAATACTTGGAAAGACATTGAAAACTGCCTGCTTTATAATGTTATGTTCTATGAACTTCTGCATCTAAGGAAACAGAACTAAAGCGCAAGCTTCATCTGCTACGGAGTAATATATAATTAATTTAATCTTCATAAATAGTATTATATAAACTTCTTTCAGAAAGCAAAAATGTGTATTTAACATTTTTTAAACTTTATTTAGAAGATTTCAGTCTGTTTAGATTGTTAAAAAGGATACTATTTTTACCATAAAGGCTACAATTTTGTAACTTGAAGGCTACTATCAGGCTACTATTTTATACCCTGAAGGCTACAAAAGTAACTATTTCTGTGGCTGTGCTGTGGTGGGAACCCTGTGTAAACATTAAATTGTGGAAAATATGCACTATAATTAATTTATTTCCACCATGCAACAAAGTATTACTTAATCTGCAGTTTAATGCTACTTTCCGCACTAAAAATGAAAAAAAAAAGACTCAAAATTATATCAATAATATTTAGTGGCAGTGATAAAGTTGAAAATATAATGTAATGTACTAGATTGTACTAGTACATTACATTATAGTAGTACAATCTGTTACAATATAGTAGTATAATACTGTACAATTACATGTCTAGTAATAATTGAACTTCCTCTGAATAGGGCTTTACCACTAAAACGGGTGAATAGATAGTAACCAAATTTGTTTTATAGACTATAGATGAAAAGTGCTTAGGAAATTTTGATTAGAAAGTTAAGGTTAAAAATGCTCAAGTTGCTGTTAAACATGAAAAAACAGCAAATTTAACACTGGAAATGGATCATTCAAAATAAACACACAATTTCAACATTTGTTCAGTAGTTTTTGAGCACATTTATAACTAGTTAGGCTCATATTTAGAGCTGATTTCATGCTGCGAAGTGCTTCTTAGCGGACATTTTGTGAACTTAAAAAAAAAAAAAAAAAAAAACTTAAATGCGTCTCATGTAGTGTCCATGTGCAAATTTGGAGGGGATCTTATCCTTTTCAGCTGTAGACTACTGTTTATAGGGGAAGTTTAACCCTCTGAGCGTCTTGGAAATGGGCAAATAATGTAAAGTTGTTTTCACTGCAAAATTTTCATGCAGCTTTAAAATTATTTAAAAAATAAAATTTTGATAGGAAGATTTGTAATTATTAAAAAGTGAACTCTTAAAATACCCATAAGCTTTAATATCGAAATATATTTTATGATGCCTTGGTGTTATATATAATTTAAATTATAGATGCATTGCAGTGAAAACTGGAATGAAGTGAACGGGATTTTACGTCTCAGCCGCTTGGAGGGTTAATGACAAGAACTGTGTAGTATCATTTTAAAAATATGTGCATTCATTATATGCAGTTTCTCTCATTTTAATACCAAAAATGATGTAATAATGTAATTTTACACTCTCTCCCCATCGAGTTTCTCCAATGTTTTTTATTTGCTCCAGAAATCGGATATAATGAACAAAAAACTCTGATTATTCTGTCTTCAAAATTTATTTATAGCGGCAGGGAGAATTTTTTTTTTTTTTAAATTTGTGAATAAAGTTCTGTTGAAGAATATGTCTCACCATTTCATATACACTGGAACCTACTAAAGTGACCACCATGGCTAAGAGACTATTAATCTTTAGTGATCACTTTTGTACAATTTCACTGTACAATAAAGCTTGAGATTAAAAAAATTCGCCAGTGGCCAGTGACCCTACAAAGTTCAGTGGCCACTTTGATATAGTTAGTGGCCAAAATTTTCCGTACTTACATAATTTTTGTTTTCGACATCCTTGCTCCCCCCTTTTAGATATATGAAAATAATATGAGATTTTTTATTTTGTACACTTAATGATTCAATGCTTTTTTAGTAATAATGCATGGCATGTTCCATATATTACATTCAGAAATAACTAGCTGTATTTAAAGAAATCTAAGTACTATGAATTTAAAATTTATTAATTCCTCCTGATTGGCTGCAGCTCCTTGTTAGAATCATCACATCACTGTCTGTGCCTATACTATATATAGGTACACACATGGAGGAGGCTATAGGAGCTTAACCCCCCCCCCCTCCCCCAAACCCAAATTAAAAGTGAAAATCTCTTAAAAATAGAGAATTGTAATAAAATTAATGATTTAAAATATTTTACTTTAAAATTTCTCTTCAGATTAATTCAAATGTATCTTTTACGAAAAATAGTTGGTTATTAAATAAATACAGTGGACTCCCAAAAATCTGCCAACCTGAAATCTGTATGGCTTAGTGATATAGAATATTTTGACATTATTAGAAAGTTGTCACTATTACCAAGTACTTGTGAAACATGAAGCTTAAGTAAAAAAAAAAAAAAAAAAGGTTTTTTTTTTTTTTTTTAAGTAAGAAACTGGAGGTAAGATAATATATATAGTATTGCAGACCATTTTCTCAACTTATGGTGTACACATAATAAAGTACTATTTATTTAATTTATCTCTCCTTTTATTCATGGAATTTATGGGGGGAAAAGGAATTGGGACTTAATAAAAGAAAGAGGATCAAGGGCCACAATTTTCTATTAATTTCGACAGTACGCTTCCTCCTAATTTACTAATTTTGGACTTGCAAGAAGCTAACAAACGGTTATTTTACTTAAGGTAGTAGCTCCCCAACCTCCTATTTTAAAAAAAAAACCACTAAGCATCTTATCAAATTTTAAGGAAAATCAGATGCATTTTAAGATGGGGAAATCGTAAGCATGTGCTACTCAAACAGCCCATTTTCAAGGTTTCCACTTTCAAATAATCAAGTGTCTGATTATGTAAAACATTTTTTAACGAACGTTACACATACTAAGGGTTCAATTTACAAAGGTGAATCATATAAAAGAAATAACTTAAAACAGGGAGAAATTTTTGAGGGGGGGGGGCATGGGCGCTGGCAGAATATTTCCAGGGGGGGGGAAGACTACTTCAACGTATGGTTACCATGTTGGAAAGAGCAAAAAAGCAACTAAAAACACTGCATACAAAAATCCAGGGGGGAGCCTGCTGCCGGCGCCCATGTGGGGGGGGGGGGATACGTTTTCGCTTCGGCCGACCAAAAATGCCTTCTATTTGTATAATCTACAGAGAAATTTCCTGTCATTAAAACGGAACTGGAAAGAAAAAAAAAAAAGCTTGAAGTGTGAACAGGAGGGGGGGGGGGGGAGAAACACTTCTCTCTTCTCGGACAGCTGTAACGCTGATTTATGGAATTCTAAAGGCATGGAGATCTGCTTATTTAAGCTTTGAAGAGCGAGCGCTTTTACCAGTGATTACAAAATAAAACAAAATCAAGTGTTTTGTCTGATTCTCTTCCCCCTCCCTCTCGCGCTATTGTAGAGATGCCAAAACTCTTGCAAAAGGAAAAACGTAATAATATGAAAGCAGCTGAAATTAGATTTATTTAAAACTGAAAACGGTATGTTTATGACATTAGTTTTTATTTGCGTATTCGAATGTACAAAATAACGTTTTTGTTCATTTTAAATAAAGCATCTTGCATGGTAGTTTTCGATCTGCTGTAGCGTAAATCAGGATGCAAAGAATGCCAACCTCTTCATCGACCTTTCAAAAGCAGAGGGTTTGTTTATTGTTTTCAAGTTAATAATAATAATTAAAAAAAAAAAATGCATGTGCTTCCCGTCTACAGTTTTAGAAGGGTCATAGTAAAGATCACATGAAATTTTTTAAAAATATAATCGATTACTCTTAAGTTGACTGGACCCTGACTGAGTCGAACGACGGAAAATATACAAAGGGGAGTACTATAATTTAGAAAAATATTAGCTTCGTTCCTTCAGTACAATGTCTTATTAATGAGATACTTAATGCATCTTTCACATACAGTCATATATTGTATCAGTAGGCAAATATCAAATTTAGTTTTAAATAAAAGTCCTTTTCACTCTTCTCCTTTTATTACGGTCGTCTATTGTAGAAATTGTAACAAATTATAATTAGAATAATACTTTTGTTCAGATTTTTGCGACCACGTGTAATGTCCCACGGATATGCCTCTCTGCATACTGGAATGTCGATGTGGATATGTAATAAAATAATGAGATGGTGCGAAGGGTCAAGGTCAACCAACAGGTCAGGTCACAGAGAGGGACCCTGAGTATTCTGTTCCGGTGCGTTCCTTACCCCCCCCCCCCAAATGTTACATGTATGTTATCAGTTATGATGAGCTCCTCCCCTTTCTTCCCCTCCCATAGACGTCTGCAAACCTTTCTCCACTGCTTGTCCATATAGCGCCGACATTCAGCTTTTCTTACGAGGCCGAGGGTGGGGGGGACTAAGTCAATTTTGCGTATCATCAATTTTAGACGTTTTTTCAACTGCTTTGCTTTATTTTGCTCGGACATACAGCGCCGACTTTTGTTACGGGGACGGAAACGAGGGGGGAGGGGGGGTTGCTTGCTGAGTAAATTTTGCAGGTCGCCAATTTTGGCGACTGACAGACTGTTTTGCAGTCGCCAGGAATAATTCCACAGTCGCCACTGGCGATCTGGCGACCGCTAATCTCAAGCTTTACTGTACAACCACCACACTTTTCTGTGAAGACGGTGTTTATTAACTTTACATGTACGCAAGTCGCCAAATAAGGAAAAATCGCCATGGGTGGCAAATTCGCAAGGTGTCAAATACGTTTTACATTATTAAAAATACAGCTAAAACAGATGTTCTGATTTTATTACGCTTTAGCTCCTAATTAATATAACTTTTGAATGGCAACATTAAATATCATTGTGTTTCTGAGGAGTGCAAATAATTTTTCCACCGATTATAAGCGGAGTTCGCACTCCAGGTGGAGTATAGCTCAGGACCCGTACAGCACTGATTCCCATAACAAAATATCTTCCATGTTATGAGGGGGAGATGGTCTACTGTAGTGTGAAGTTTAAATTTTTATGTACCAATGAACATGCAAGAACCAAACAATGTGTAGCTCAGTAACATTCTATCTGATCCAATCTTTGGGATTTGTGTGTTGAAATTATGTCTTTTTTACGAATAAGCCTTATTAGGGACCGAATGACTCATAAGAAAAGCGAGCGTAGCGAGTCTGGGGGCCTTGGCCCCTAGTTTCTTTAAAAATTCATAACTTAAAAAGCCTTGCCATTCACAGCTTGAAAATCTGCAATCTTGTAAAACAATAATAGTTGATTAAAATATAAAAAAAAAAGTACAGGAAAACCAAAAGGCATGTTTTGAGATATTCAAGGTCAAAGGACAAGTGACATAGATTTTTTTAATTAGAGTTTTGACATCATATTACATATACCGTAAAAGCTTGCAGAAAGAGCTTTAAACTGAGCCTTCATTTATTTCAGCAGCACATATAGAACAGAAGTTATGTGCTGTTTTATGATGTAAAGTATCACATTTTTTTCACTTTTAAAAAAAGTTTAAAAATTTGTAACTTTTGAAAAAAATGAGGTAGGAATCTAAAATTTGATATTTGGCTACAGGTCATAGTAGAAAACTACTGTGCCAATTTAAAAAAAAAATCAGAGGGGGGTTGGGTTGTAAGCTGTGTTGATTTGACATGATGACCCTCAGGTGCGGATCCAAGGGGAGAGCGGTGAGGGCGATCGCCTCCTCCTGGGCAAAGTCCAAAAATCTGTTAAAATATATTTTGAATGAAATTTAAGTAGCTTTTCTCTAAAGGGTGTATGGCAGGTACCACTCCCTGTCCTTTTAAATCATCGCTCATATATAGATTTTATCAATAATATAATTAATTACATTAATTAGTATAATTGATTATATTAATTAATTATAAAATGATTCTGTGCATTCTAGGGGTTTCAGGTATAAAATCGCCCCCTCCTTGAGTAATTTCTGGATCTGCCCCTGATGACCCGTTTTGTAAAATTTAGCTTAGCTGCTAAAAATCCAATATCGACGCTCAGTTTCGAAATGTTTGGTCCTGTGAATGCACTTTATTCTCCGCATACTGGTCCTCAATGGGTTAAGTAGTCCACAGAACATCAGATATACTTATGTATTTATTGCATTTGCTTATACTTTGGTTATTTATTTATAGAGTTCTACTACTGCTAAATACCGCAACCCAGATGCCCCTCCGGGTTATGTGAGACCTCCGCCATCAGAATTTGATGTGCCGATAGAATTGATGGAACAAGCCTATATTGATGGCATTTACTGCCCCTATGTAGCTATGATGTTGGATTCGGTAACTTTTTTAAAATTAGTATTATGGTCATAATTCTGAACATTTAACCTGATTTAATCCTCATAAGACGGGGGGTTTAAATACCTTTATTTAAAAACATTGCAATACTCAGTAATTTGGATGGCTTCTTTTTGTTTCTTTTAAAATTTATGTAAATAAAATAAGCTGAGGTTTGTATTTTATTAATTAGTGTAAGTTTTTCAGTGATTTATTTGCATCATTCATCAGGAAATATTTATAAAAAAAGAAAATACAGTAGAACCTACTAAAGTAAACACTTGTCTATAATTGCAATTTGATTTTACATTTAAACTTTATTGCCTTTGTAAGGTGACCAGTTTTGTTCTTCTTGAAGGTGGTGCATTAGACAGGTTCTACTGTAATTGTACATTAACCCTGCCCCCGTTTCATTGGTATTTGCTTATAAATGTTATTTTTGATTTTAGAATTTTGCAGAACAAAAATAGTTTAGGTTGGCTTTTACTGAATTTACCTACTTAAATCGTTTGGCTCTGATTCAAATTACATTTAAATTCAAATATTGAAATTATTATTATTATCTCTTTTTTCATGCTTTGACTATAATAAAGAGACTCCAATCTCTAATTGGTAATTGATAGGTTTGAAGTCCTGAGTGGAACTCAAGCAGTCATTTATTGACACATTTAATTAAATCTTTACTTGAAATTAAGCCACTTATGTATTATCCCCGTGGTCTGCCAAGACGAGTGATTTTTCACCAAGATAAATGCTGGCCACATGAAATTATTGATGCTTTCAGAATATGATTGGCTAGCATAGGTCTGTTTAGGAGAAATTCCTGGGTCCATTGATGGACCCTTCACAAAATATTTTATCCTAGAAACGGACCATTAACAAAATATTTAACTTAAAAACGGATCTTTCACAATATTTCTCATTTGAAAAATGGACCTTTCACAAAATTCTTCCTCCGGTAAACTGTTGCCCTCTTTCACAAATATTTGAATTAAATATTTGTGCAATTGAACGAATCTTCTCAACATAAACTGATGTGTAAACAATCCTTTGCAGTGTACATATAGTATAGGCTTTTTTAAATAGAATTTATTTGAATTTTTAAATAGAATTTATTTGAATGTCTTAAAATGGAACTTGAATTTAGTACTAAATTTAAGTTTGTAAAATTGTATGTAATCCATAAAACAAGATCCTATTTTCACATGTTCACAAACACATGAACCTCGAAAGCAAGACATGTTTGAATGCTAATTTCAGATTCACAAAATTATAAATAAATTTTTCACAAAAACAGGACCCTTTCTGAAAAGTCTGGAGAGACCCGTGGCGAGTTTGCCAGCACATTTGACGAAAAAATAGTTTGGTGGGAATGACTGCTGGGATAATGCATAAGTACCAAAATTAATTTCAACAAAATAAGTTAAATTATTAAATTATTATTATTATTTTTTTACATTAAAAAAAAAACTCTTCTCCCAGGAGTGATTTCAAAAAGGAGTGATTTTTAGAAAGTGATTGAATCAACCTTTCAATATGTATAACTTCCGCGGTGTAACGGAGTTGTCGCGAATTAATTGTTTCATCTGTTCCATCTGTGGTTTGCAGAGGAAGATGATAAATGCCAACGGTTCTAAAGCGAGAAATTTCATCTGGGAATCGTCCCAAAGTACCTCAGTGGTAGAGCACCCGCACGTTAAGCGGTAGGCCTGGGTTCGACCCTCAGCTCTGGAATTTTTCGCATAGTTGGTAAAAAATTAATCAGCCTAAACACTCCAACTTGTTTAATATACAGATTTCAATTATTGTCTTTTATCTTTTCAAAGTTGCTCTATTGGTCCTTCATCAAACATTCTAATCTATTTTTTTAATCGTGCTATAAAAATGAATGGATTATATACACTGTTATACATTGTCGAGCCAGAATATTATGACCACCCCTACATTATTCAATGAACTCTTTTGGATGACATGGAGATCACTTAATTAAGTGGGAATGGTATTTAACAGTTGCTGGAGAAGGTAAGGAATCATTCCTTCACTTACGTTTGTGAGTGATGGGAAAAGCTGATGCTCTTAGCGAATTTGAGAGAGGGCAGATTGTAATAGCAAGAAGACTCTGAACAAGTATCTCTGAAACTGCATAAATGGTCAGTTGTTCATGATGCCGTTGTTAGTATTTTTAAAAGTGGATTAATGGCAGTGAAGCCAGCAGTAGACGCCAAGATGTTGGGTGTTCATGCATCATCAAATAAAGAGGACGTCATAGACTATCCCACCTAGTACATCAAAATCGGTGGCAGACAGAGCCATTGCTAAGCAGGGTTGTTAAAAAACAGAGTTTTTTCAGAAAAAACCCAACCTTCAGGGTTTTTGGAGTTTTGTCAAGGTTTTTTCAGAGGAAGGGATAGAGTTTCAGAATATATTTGAAAAAAAACTTTGCTTATTACTAAATACAACTTAAAGCAGCTAATTGATTACAAAAATCAATTATAAATAAAAAATGGTTAAATTAATTGTAATAACTAATTACAATTATTAATCATACATGAAAAAATGTATAAATCAATAATAACAACAACTCCAATCATGGTTTGATCTTAGATAAATTGACTATTAGTAATAATTTTAACAATGATATGCTAGTGCTTAATTAGAGCTAGTTAATTAAGCACTAGTGTATCATTGACTAGCGCTAATTCAATGATTACAAACTTATGATTAAACTAATGATTTTTTATGGTTAAAAAATCCTTATTCATTTTAATACAGGTAGGCATAAAAGTTTGCTACTAATAATAGGCATAAAAATTTTCTCTAGAAACTTTTTATGGCTATGTGAAGTCTTTCTGATTTTTTCCCCCCTTAGGTAGTGCTTCTGTGGGGGGGAGATAGGGAGCTGTTTATAAACTTTGCAAGTGATGAACTGATATTAAGAAATGTATTATCTACGTAATTAAAGTTGAAATTTTGAAAAAACCCAGTTGGATTTTTTCTTGGGTTTTTTCAAGTGGGCTATATCGAAAAAATCCACCCAGCTTTTTTCGGGTTGGTCAAAATCATAACAACCCTGTTGCTAAGACTTTTTTTAGGGGAGAGATGTCGATAAACTGCCAAGTCAAATATCATTTTTTACCAGCTTACTTATTTTTTTTATCAACTGTATTTCTAACTTTTTACTTTTGCCAACTGGATTTGCGTAATTTTGCCAAGTGTACCAGAAACAGTAAATTATCATTTTTGCTAAAATTTTTTTTACCAATTTTGCCAACTAGGTATTTAATTTTGCCAAGTTTAATAAAATTTTGCAAGTGTTCCCCTTTAGCAAGGGCCCTGATGGCAAACAGGGACTCAGCTGACAACCCAATACAATGCAGGTCCAAGTACAAGTGTTTCAGAACACAAAATTCAGCGGAAACTGTTGGATATGGGACTGGACTGCAGAGCAGAGGTCCCACTCGTTTGCCTCTGCTTACCAAGTGTCATTGTCAACTATGCCTATAGTGAGTACATAGCGACTGGACCATGGATATGTGCAAGAGAGTTTCCTGGTCGGATGAATTCTGATTTCTCCTTCATCATGTCCATGGTCGTGCCAGCGTACTTTGTCTTCCAGGAGAACAGCTGCTCCCTTCTCTCTGCCAGCTCAGAGCTCTAACACCACCATGTTTTGGCTCTTCAGTGTATAATGTATGGATTTTTTAATTTATCATTTTAATCATTCCTTCTTAATCTCTTGAGTCCTGGTGTACACATATGTGTATATTTATTTTACATCCCATTTTTCCCTCTAAAAGCCAAAATAAAACTGTGTAATAGAATTATGTTATTCAAAATAGATTCAGCATTCATTTTTACTAAGTACATGGCACTACAGTCAGAAATAAACATTGTACTTGAAGAGAAAAGTATGAGCTATTTAAAATGTTTGCAAAGAGGATGCCTCGAAAAAGTAAACACATTTTTTATACTTCTACTAGTTTGTCAATATTAAATCTTACAAATTATAAGAAATGTTGTATATTGTGTACTAAATAGAATATTAAAGCCACAATTGTTTATCTCTAAATGAATAGCTATAATTAGAAGAAATACCTATGTACACATATGTGTATATTTGGCATATGGCACCATTTTCTTCCTTTTCTTCATGAATGAAATGTTCATAAGAGCTGGATTTATTTTTGCATGTTATTTTAATTTAATCATTTTTATAGCTTTTCTATGCAATAATGAATGTATTTTTATGCTATTTTCTATCATGGCATGTACAGAACATTTATTTTATCTCTACTAATAATTATATATTGCAAATATATCATCATCTCAGGAATTACATTTTTCCTCAACAAGTTCTTACAAAAATGTAAAGATTGTATGACTATTAACGGAAGAAGAAATTAAAGAACTTTTAACTACAAAGTGATTTATCTGATGATAGGAACTTAATTTTGAAGAGAATGAGGTTTGAAGACATGTTTGTCATACCACAGATAATTGATAATAAAGAGAATTCAACCCGAGAAGAAGATATTCATATTAGAACTTCAAAAGAAGTTCTAATATGAATATCTGGAAGGTGCCAGTTTCGTTAATATATGGCTTCCAAGCCAAATTCCTTTGGATTAAAAGAATTTATATTCGCTTCTGCAGATGGTCTCATGTTAGATTTCCACATTTATCAAGGCAAAGGAACCTTTAACTCAGGAAGTTATGAAAGAATTTGGATTAGTTGCAGGCATTATTAAATTACTTATTGAGACTTTGATAGATCACCTTACTTATATAGATCATTTACAGTCCAAAATGTGCCGACTATTTGCTGAGGAAAGGTATTTACATAACAGGAACCATTATAAGCAATCACACATGTCTCATTTTTAAGAAGTTAAAATCACATAAGTGCATAAAAGAGGAGAATGGGATGAAAGAGTGAGGGTGGATAATAACTTGTGCATACTGAAGTGAAAGGATAACAAATCTGTAACGTTATTATCAATCATGGTCAGAGATATAACTCAGAGACTCTCAGATAACTCATAACATATAACTCAGAGATGGTCAATCAAACAGATAAAGAAAATAGAAGTCATACAGCGATAGTCAAATCATAGAATACACATATGGGAGAAATTGATTTGTGTGATCGATATCTCATACTATAGATGCTCACATAGAACGAGAAAGTGGCCACTTCATATGTTTACTTACTTTGTAGATTTGGTCACTGTAAACTGCTGGATGAAATAGAAGAAAATTGTGATAACTGATAGAAAAAATAAAATGACCGATTGCAAATACCAATAGAAAAAATATAATGACCCTTCTACAATACAGAATGCACCTGAGCCAAGCCCTACTAAAATTTGATGGCAATAAAACTACACCTTCACGTTGAAGAAACGTACCTGCAGGAGAATCCGAGATGAATATGGAGAACACCCCAACAAGAAAAAAGGTATCTCTGACACTGAGAGAAATTCTCTTACACATTGCCAGACATCTTCCAAAATATGTAGATGATAAATATGCCTCAAGATGCCGGTATTGTGGCTGCAAATCCCATTGCAGGATTATGTGTACCAAACGTGAAATATATCTTTGCATCTTAAAAAATAATTGTTTCTATAAATATCACAAAATGTAAAATCAAAATTTTTCATTAAAATTATTTCTAGACTTAATTACGTTTATTTTCCTGCTTTAGCTGCATATATTCATGTTTCCCCTCAAAAAGATATCATTCTCTGTATATGTCAAGTATCGGCAACTTTACCGCAGTTGAATCCTGATGTCCATGTATGTGCACATAAAAATTTAGTGGCTTAATATATTTAAAATATCATATCCTTTTGTTTTGGTGTAATTCACATCTAATAAAGATAATTGGACCTAAAAATGATTTTTTTACTAACTTTTCCCATGTTCGGGTCTGAAGAGGTTAAATGTAAATAACGTATGTTTATTTCTTAGCTACAAAATCATGCAAAAATGCTACTATTTTGGCAACTAAAATTAAGAAAATGGCTACTAAACTGGTGACTTTTTTATGCCACTGAGGCAACTAATGATACTATTTTCGCCTCCTGACATTGGTGGACACCCTGTGATAGTGGGGAAAAGTTGTCTTTTAGGTTCAAAATGAACTTATTTGGTTGCATTACTACAACATCTTGAGGTGCCGCAAAGAGCTTAAAGTTTGTTTAAAAAAAAAAAAAAAAAAAATGTAAAATTTGTCTTAATTCTTTTCTTTAGATTTTAGTTTAATAATAGTGGGGGGAAATTGTCTTTTAGGTTCAAAAAGATCTCTAAAAAATTTGGTTACAATACTACAACATCTTGACGTGCTGCAAAACCTTGAAGTTTGTAAAAAAATTGAAAAATTATACACTTTGTTAAAATATTTTTTAGGACTACTCATACATATAATGTTGTAAAAGTTAGTTTAAAATACATATATGATCATTACAATTGAAAAAAAATTATTAATTTCAAAATTAATAATACTAAAAAATATTTTGTAATGTGAAATTTTGCACTTCTTACTTCCGTATCCTCAATGAATACAAAGGCTACATTTGCAAAATGTTTGTTTCTACTTCACTGACACATTAAACTGATTTTTTTAAATGACACTTTAGCATATTCTGAAGTGAGTCCATGCAAGGACGTATTTAGGGGGGAGGTCCAGGGGGTCTGGACCCCCCCCCCTCCCTGAAATTTAAATTTTCGTAACTAAAATGGTAATGATATAGTATTTTTGTGTGAAATTCTGCCTTGTTTACTGTTTAGACACCCCCCCCCCCCCCCCCAAAATAAAAATGTTTTTTGGATACGTGCCTGAGTCCGTATATCCTTTCTTGCAATTGAACCTCAGAAATTTTTGAACGGTTTCGTCACCAGTCTGACTTCTCTTTCCACTGCTTGCATATAACAAGGAAGCCAGGGAAAGTCAATAACTGGATCCATTTTACTATTTGGTTCAACTTCAGATGCCTTCCATATAAAGTCTTTCAGAGAGGCACTGGAAACGTTTAACCAGGGGGAAGGGGGGGGGGGTTCAGTTACATTTTTTTTCAGGCCATTTGCAGCGAATTTATAATTGGAGCCACATTGTAGAGGGGCTCAAAAATTTCAGTCCCTTGGGGCCTTATACAGCTTAATCTGTCTGAATGATGGAGAATATTAGGAAAATAGGGAGTTTGAAAATGATAGTTTGTTTGCCACCCTGAATAAGTATAACATTTTAACACACAATTTAAAAAGCAAAAATAAAAATAGGTCTGTTTAATTGTTTAACTTAAAAGAGAGAAATATATTTAATATAAAGTTAGATTTTAATTAACAACAATCAGAAAATAATGTTATGAATTAAGCTCAGGTTTTCCAGATTAATTTCAAACCAAAACTGCTCTTCTCATTGTGAGGTGTTCAAATATGATATTGGTATTATTACTGTAATATATAAGTGTGTTTGCAAATTTTTTCAAAATAATAAGTTTTTTCAATAAGTATTTGTACAATAACCTTGCAATCTCTCAATGAATATTTCACTTTTAATAATAGTGTAATAATATTAATAGTTTCACTTTTAAGTCATGTTATTAATAGTATTTCTTTAATTCATCTTTAAATATTTTTTTTTTTAATGATTAATATCTGCTTAATTCATTTTATTTATTATGCTTTGCCTTAAAAGTCAGTTTTCCTTATATAACAAGTTTGTTGCCCTATTTTTTTTCTTTCTTTCTTTTCCCTTCCATTCTTTTAAGCTAAGCCCTTGTATGTTCACATAATCTGAGTTTTATTTTTATTTTAATTTATTTTCTAATATTTTGGCAATATTTCGGCACTTAATAAGATTAAAATTTTAATTTTGAGCTTTTTCCATGCAATTTGACTCTCTTTTAGCCGGCCTAGGTACTGTTTTACTAAGTTGCTGATTTTCTTTTCAAATTGTGCGCACTACTAAGTTTTGCCATCTTGCATAGATGACCGGCATTTTTTTCAGTTGAGTGTGTCCTTTTGCACACAAAACCTTTCCTGCGCAAGTGTCTCTGGAAGCTTCTGGAAAGATGCTAGCATACTGGCGATCGCTGATTGGCTGAGAGGGCCGCACGCTCGGGAGAGTGGCTTGGTGCAGAGACGCGATCGGGGAAGTTGAGTGGAAATCGCCAATCGAGAAGGTTGCCGAGATGACGAGTGCTCCTGTGGGTTCTCCCGCGATCAACATGACATCTCGGCATAGCTAAGCCGTCCGAGATCTGCTGAGTGGTTCTGCACAATGGAAACTGGGGTATGAAGGAGAGAAATATGCCTGACATCGGAGAATAGGGCTAGAGATCAGACGTCTTGAGTGGAGATTCGCAGCCATGTTCCACGGAGCGAGGTGACATTATTCCTTTTTTTTTTTTTTCATCTTCTTCCCCCTGATGCGCCCGTTGCCAGGCTGAAATAATAGATCCCTCGCTATGTCGTTATGTCATTGACGGCACTACTGTGACCACCGTGTACAGGACTACTGAGGCCTCTTCGACGCTAGTACCTGTTGTTTTCCCTGCCATGTGTTAGAACTACGTTCCAGAGCAGAAATAGCCAGCTACGCCAGGAGTTATGTGCACCATTTTGGCGTCACACGTCACGTCCACTTCCCCCTTAACATCGCTTTTCTTCTAGTGACCCGTCCCCTTTTTCGATTTTTTGTAACATTTAACTACATGTAGTCCTTTTTTTTTTGTTTTGTTATTTTTTTTATTTCTTTTAGAAAATCTCAAAAACCCTTTTTTTTCTTTTGCAAGAAAGTCTTAAGAACCAAAATATAAATATTTTGAGTGCAAATTAGTATTTTCATGTGTAAGCAATTTATTCAATAATTTTTAGAGGCCTCTCATATTTCAATGCCAGCATGCAAGGAACTATCAGAAATTCTTTAATGTAAACTTTGGCTCAAATGCTGATCAATTCTTCAGTTAAATTGAATGTGAAGGGAATTGAAGGGGATTGAATGTGATGAGATAGTGAAAATATGTATTAGTGGGTGACACAAAGTGTAATAATGTTCTATTGCTTGAGATTTTTGCAGCAATACTGTTGTTTGTGCTATCTGCACTCTACCAATTTATGAAGGATGGTGTAAATAGTGTTACAAGTTTGAGCAGCAAATCTTACTAATTTAAAATGAAATGTGTATTTGTATTAGGTTGTAACGAAAGTTTCCCGCCACCGCAAACTTCGTCAGCACACAGTTCTCGTTGGCGTATTTGCTCATATTTTGTCAAACGATTTTTGGTATTTGAAAGAAAGAGGTTTACTTTATAACACTGTTGTGAAATCTGTAAAAAATATAGTTATCATTAAGTATAAGGTGTCTCAAATAGAACTATCACTCTAGAGGATTAGAACCATCATTTACCTCCAGTTGTGTTGCAAAAAGTCAGCTACATAATATCAACGAATTATGAGTACAGCTTTAAGTACTATTGTTGTATCATGTGACACTGTGCAGGTTTGGTACCGAAAGTTCAAAAACAGTTATCTAAGGAGTTAGAAGTTAGTATTTCAGGCCAATATGGCGGAAAACTTTCGTTACAACCTGATATTTCACCCATGTCGATGGTCTAAGTTCTAAATTAATTATTTATTTATGTAGTTGGTGCCTTAAGTATAAATTTACAGCCATTTTCTTGACAAGTTCTAATTTTGTTCACAAGTTCATAGTTTTAAAAGTTATTTCTGTTCAGCAACTGAGAAATTACAGTATTTACAGTGTTCATTAAGTTTAAATCCATATTTTCTAAATTTTAATAAATGTATAATTATCTTGCAAAAATGTCTCATTATTGTCTATGCATGCTTCACACACACACCAAATTCTTTTCAGCTGAGGGAATTCTGATGAAATATCTGGGGCTCGTTTTTTTGACTTGGTACCTTGCCGTTTCATATTTTAGAACAAAACACAACTTTTGAATTTTCTCTAACAACTTTTTTTTTTTGCAACATGGCAATTGGTTGCAGTTTAAAATTACTAAGGAAGGGATTTTAGAATATTTTAAATGATTTTTAACTGTGTGTGATAAAAATATTAAGAAGAAAACATTAATGCGAGTAATTTTTATTTAAAAAAATACAGACTTAGTTGACTGCTGATAGAGCTTATGTAGTCGTGAATCAAATATCGGGCAGGGAAGTCTGATATCAGGTCAGTGGTGGGAAAAAACATTTTTTTTGTAGCGAACTACAACTACCGCTAGTTTTCGAAAAATGTAGCTATCTACAACTACAACTACTTTTTGAAAAATGTAGTTAGCTACACTACTTTTGAAATGTAGTCGCTACTTTTTCGCTACTTTTAGGAAACAAATTTTGCTAACAGATTCAGTTTGCATTACATTCATATTTAAGGATATTTATATCCTAATTAGAGAAAACTATTGATATCTTAATTAGAAAAAAACTATTGCACTAATAAACAACTACCAGGAGAGTGTTTGAGGAGGGCGGCGGGACCCTCAAGAAATCTAAAGCAATTATTAAAAAGGAGCTATTTTGAAACATTTCTTTTAACTTTAGAACAATAAAGTTTAAAATACTGAATCGTCCCCCTCCCCTCGAAATGGAAGCCTATACGGTACTGACAACTACTGCTAATTATTGAAGTATTGTTGAAACTAATTCAGTTTTACTACCCCTATGATAAAAATAAATTGGAAAAGTGAGCTCTGAAAGCATGAGAACCAAAAAAGTTTTTTAAAAAAATTAGATGTCTGAACGGAAACTCGTTAAACTCGGCCAGAACTCGTTTAACTGAGAGGTTTTTTTTTAATACGTTTCTACCTTAATTAAAAAAAAAAATATTTTATCCACTTAATTGCATCTACAAAATACATAACTTATTTCTAATATAAATAGCATTAAAAATATATATAAATACAGAAGGGTGATTACAGAAGTGATTACATACTTTACAAGGTGATTACATGCATTTTGTGCCTTTTTTTTCTGCATGAAAGCGAACAAGTTAAATATGGGTTCTTTGAAAGCTATCGCAAGCGCAAAGCAAAGCTGTACCCAGACGGTGCATTCAAACACCCCGGTCCTCTTAAGCAACATTGGCCATTCCAGGGGAGTCTCCTCCGTTGGATGATAGAGGACAGATAAAACACGGGTTTAATATTGGGTAATACCTCACATTTTTAAATTAAAGTTTTCTCAGGAAGAGACCTTCGGCTCTTTCAGCCTTGGCCTAAACAATGCTATGCTCTCCCTGATTAGCATTCAAGTGATGTTGAGAGGGCTTTCCTTTTCGGTGACGTCGTTATTGCACCGTTTCCAGTCCCTGAACCCCCCCCCCCCCTGTCAATTTTTTTAAAACAAAATACCCATAAATTTTCATTTTTTAGCTTAAATATTACGCATTTTAACACAAAGTTATGTCTATAACCCCCCCCCCCCCCCCTTGAAGGAAGTCTTCATACGCCACTGGTGGGACTAGTTGTATAAAGAAACGTTTCAATAATTAAGGGTGTCATTGTGTCAAGAAGGAAGATGACGTAACGGCTTGCCAAATTAATTTAGTTCTTACGTTTTGGTAATAGCACAACGTTGTACTTGTATATTTAAATTAACGACATTTCATTTTAAAAGCTAATGATTTATTTATTTGCGAAGGGAGGACAGCTTACGTCACTAAATGTGTCGTTTAAGAGCTACATATGTAATAATTTTGCCATACAAAATGTATATTCTGGGGGGGGGGCTGAGACAGCCTTACTATTTTTTGACGTATATTGATAGTTGAATGTTTGAAGAAAGTGACATAGCAAAACTTTTTTTTTAAATTAACACATATTTTAACTAATCTAAATATTTCATTAACAAATAAAGAATATCTGCTTTTTTTTTCTTTGAGATATGAAGGATATTTGAAAAACATGTTTTGGCTCCCTCCTCTCCCCCATAAGGACGACAAAAAAATCCTAATATTTTTTAGACGTTCTTGTTTATTACATTTTAAAGCAAAATAAAAATTAAAATCTTATACTTCATTTGTTTTTCTTTGTTTTGCCAACTTGCTATCCCCTCCCCTTCCTAAAATTTCTTTTTAGATATTTTTTTTTGTTGTATTTTAAAATAAAAATCATATGAATGTTCTTTTTTTAATACAAAGGATATGTTAAATATATATGTAAAAAACATTTTGCCCCCCCCCCTCCCCCCAGTGCAGCATCCCTTGGGGAGGCAATCTTTAAAAAATCCTTAAATTTTTCTTTAGGTTTTCCGTTTTGTTACATTTTAAAACAAAAAATCTTAATATCTGTTTTTTTTTTCACCTGTAAGATATGAAGGATATGTGAAAAACTCATTTTGACCCCACCCCCTCAAGGTAAATTTCGAAGAATCAAACAATTTTTTTCCCGCTTTTCCTGTTTTTTTATATTTTCAAACAAAAATCCTGTGAATGTCTGTTTTTTTAATTTGAGATATGAAAGCAATATTAAAAATTTGTGAAATACCCATTTTGCCCCCTGTCCCCCTTTGGGAAAAGGCGATTTTCAAAAAATCATAAAATTTGTATTTAGATAATCCGGTTACTTATATTTTAAAACAAAACTCGTATTCTTATTTGTTGCTGTTTTCTTTGAGGTCGTAAAATACTATAACTATTACAAAAATAAACTTTCACTTTAATCGTGTGAGGGGGGGGGGAATCACGCATAAAACTAATTTTTGTGATATCTTACATACTGTTCAATTATTTTTGGTTTTATATTATATTTAAGAAAGAGAAAAAAATATACACATAAGTTAAACATACCTTCGGTTCTTTGATTTAGGCCCCTTTTGGTAATTGTATTCATTAAATAAAATTTAAACATAAAATTAAGCATACAGAGAATATAGAAACTTAAACACTATTCACAAAATTATATATTTACAAGTCACATTAACCTAGTTAAAATGAAAATTTGAACGCAACGTAACTCCCCCCCCCAAAAAAAAAGACAACAATAAATGGGTGAGCAGTTCACGTTTGAGAACGAATTTAGAAAATGCTTAAACCAACAAAGTAGACAATTCATTATAAGTTCAGGTTCAAGGGGTCTAATTGGAGTTTTTCTTCCTTTTCATTGCTTTCTCAGTAATTTTCTGGGCTGGTGTAAACCAGGAAGTTGTAAAACGAAGCTGTATTGCCCCCTGCAAGTCCTTCCCACAGAATTCAAGAATCCTCTCTCACACAATTCCTTTGAATTCTGGGAGAGGGGATGGGGGGGGGCGCTCACTAATTGCGAGGACTGACAATATATCATTCCAGCTTTGGAAGGATATCGAGTTCACGGAATGCCTGACACTCAACAGTGGGCAAATGGACACTACACTGTATTTAGGGGTGCAAAAAGAGAAGAAAAAAGAAAATTAATGATGTCACAAAAGCATGCTAAACTCGATATAAAAAGATATGTAAAATTCCTTTTCAAAAGCAAAAAATGCTCACTTTTATGCACAGAAATAGATATTTCAAAAACTCAAACCTTACATACATTATTTTTCAAAATAAATCAATTTTTATGGTCTAAACTTGATTCATCTGGGAAGTGCACATGCCCCCTCTGGATCCGCTAACTGGCCTTGGCTTAATATGAAGTTAAATGCAGCTACTTTTTCTTTTACACTCTCAGTCAGACTAGAGACATCAATGCAAATGCAAAGCTGTTCTAATTCTGATTTCTCTCTGGCGTTCCCAGATTATCACACGGACAAGGGGGGGGGGATAGCTCGCGTCCCCAAATATCCCAATAATATAGATTAAAAATTCATATATACTGAAATAATAATAATAAAAATAAAACAATTTCCTTTGTAACAGTTATTGTTGTATTGTTGTCCATCACTAGATCAACTGGGAGACATTTTTTGGATGATGAACACGATTTGATCAAAGTACAGTAAATTGAAATGCCATTTTTTACCCCGAGTACCAGTGCCTTGTGTTTTATTTTTTAAAAAAGAAAGAAAATTACAAATTTTTTGTCGGTCCAGGAAAATTTTCTAGCATGCTAAACTTGAGCGCCTTGTAGAAATAAACATCCCAGACAGTGCCGGATTTAGAGGTGTGGATGCCCTGGGGCAACAAAGGAGTGGTGGCCCCTAATTATTTCTCAAACAAGTTAAGAATTTTTTCGAAGACAAGTGTGGCGAAGTGGGTTCGCTGTTAACTCATGGCCTAGAAGTCCAGGATTGGATTTCCGAGTTCGATATTCGTTAGGAAATTTTATGTAAAGATGTCTATTGCGGGGACCTCCTCTCTTGTGGAGGACCTGGAGCTGCGGTTGCCCTCCCCTAAATCCGGCCCTCATCCCAGACTTAATGTCCATAATGTTAATAATACAAATGGATAAAATATTAAATTAAAAATTATTCTTGGTTATATAATCTTGCTCAAGTATATGTACGTAATTTTTTTTAATTCAATGTTGGAAGTTTTGAAAATGTTTTATGTTGCATGTATGATCTAACTCTCCAGTTTTAGGGAAGCTTTAGCCCCCCATAGCCCCTCCGTGGGTGCGCCTTTGCCTACAAGTAACCCAGTACCCCGAGGCCCCATCTACATATGATCAGCTTTGGATTCTCTTTCCTTCTTTTTTTGTCCTCTTTATAGCAGATTGGTGAGCCTACAAATAATACTGAGAACGATAAAAAGAAAAGATGTACAAGGTCAGGCTTCAGGCAGGAAACACCCCCCCCCCCCTCACTCGTGTGCGTGTGGTGTGTGCCCCCATAGAATCCCAGGGAGCACGGGGCACACATAGATACCCTGGGAGGGGCGGGGTGGGATTGGGTATTCTCTCAAACATCAAGTTCCAGTTCTATGCTTGGTGTCATAAGAAAGAGAATTTGCACCACGAGATGAGTCACCGGAAATGATGACGCGGCAAAAGTAGCTTCCAAAACGCGCTACAAACTACTAATTTTTTGTAGCGCGCTACACTACAAACTACTTTTTTTTAAAAGTAGCGCGCTACGCCACAAACTACTAAAAAATGTAGCGACTACTGTAGTTTCGTTACTTGTAGCGCGCTACTCCCCAGCCCTGTATCAGGTGATAGTGATTCGGATATCCAGTGATATTTTGGATATTGATAAATCCGCCGGATATGTGCATCCCTAGATATTTCAAATATTTATTTATTCTTCGCCAGAACATATTATGAAATAGTATTTATAAAGATTAATAAAATTTTAGAATGAAAAAAACAAATTACAGTTTTACACTCAGTTGAAAGGGTATAAAAGGAAATATTTCTTAAGTTACATATTAATGAAAATATGATAAATACAAAATTTTCAATATATTTCAGAAGATATCATTTAAAAACACAAAATGACATATTGAGTATTTACTTGAGTTTCTTTCCTTTCTGAAGTTATCTGATTTTCTGGAAATGTCTGTTCATCTATGCCTTTTTTCCTACTTTCTGTAGACTTGAGTCTTTGTCAACAGGCAAACTATGCATGTTTTTTTGAATTTCAGTAAAAAATTTTCATATACTTCTACTCAATGGGCACTTTTTTAAGGCCATACTCTCTATTCGAACTTTACTACACCAATTCGACAGCACAACACATTAGTAAAAAACAAAGCGTCTAGACCCTGGAAATTGTATTGGCCAGTGTGCCCCTCCTTGAAATTTTATTGTCAGTACTAAGAAAGATTTTTGTATACACCATAGTTTAAAAACACCACAGGTAGTCCTGAAAGCAGATAACACTTAAGGATACTTCACAAGGTGCAACGAAAACAAGCTGAGGTTAAAGGGAAGAGTTTTACTATCCCGAGAGTGGGATTATTGCCCAGATGTGCATTTTTCTGCTGTGTAGGCATGTAGAATAGTCGAAAGACACTGTGGTGGCACGAGATCACCTCCGCGCACACAACACCCGGCAATTGAAGGCCGGTCGAATAGGTACCTATTGGCCGAGCTGGATTGCGCCTCATTCTACCACCCATAAGTCCCTGGGTTACCCAGCTCTCACCACACGCTCTCCCTTCAACACCTTGAATTAGTGAATAAAGGTACTTTTTAACCTTTTTATTGACTTATTTTTTTTCTATTCTTAACGTGAAAGGGTCTAGAAAACATTTGTTAGAAAAATGTCACACAACAAGGATTATGACATTATTCATTTTTACAAATTCCAATATGTATTTCTATATTACAATTTAAAGTCAAAACAATTGAATTTAATTAATACACTAATAAGATTTATGTAAATATTTAGTTAGTGTCATAGTAACCAAACTAAGTGCAATGTATATGAAAATTTTGCTTGCCCTTTTGGATAGCGTGATGCAAAAGATAAATTAAATTATTGAAATAAATTCATTTGAATACATTATATAGACTCAGTGAAAGTGTGATATATTTGACAGTGTATTTCATAATTAAAATCATTGCTTAAATGCGTAAATCTTCTTTAGAAAATAAAACGAAAGTAACTGTAATGGAATTTAAAAACAAATCTTTAAAATTCCCAGCAGGGCGTCACTCAAAATTTGATATCATTATTTTTAAGACCCATATTTAAAATTCATAGAGCTATAAAGTAAAATGCTGCGTCACAAATTTTTAACCAGTTAAGGATTTTTGCATGGGGATATCATTACTTTTTAAGGGTATGGTCAGAAGATAATAAATTAGTTTCAAGGGCGAATTTCAGAAGTTTGCTTGACACTAAGTTATGTAAATAAATATACAAACCTGTTTTCATGCAGTATCAGAGTATTTGATTAAAAAAGTCACAGCGAGTTCTTTTGTAACATGTAACAGAAAATTGACATTTTTTGTTAGAATTTTATAATAAGAGACATAATACTGATTATATTCAATAATTTTTTGAGTAATTTTCTATTTATAATTTGGGTCGAGTACAGATTAGTATCCCTGCCACCATCTTTGATTTTATTTCATAAATTTGCATTCAGTTTAATGCTAAACGTAATTTTTACTATAGTTAACTTTTTTACTATAATTATATAACTATTGGGCCCCATCAGTGGCCGAGCGCATAGCGCTCTGAACTGGGAGACGGAAGGCGCCTGGTTCGAAACCAGGTTGCATCCGCCGACCTAATCGTTCGGAGTTTTCCGTGGTTTCCTCGAAAACAGCATAAATACAGGTTAGGACCCCTTAGAAAGCCCCCCACGTCTCGGCTTAGAGCCTACGTGTAGCTAATCGGCCGTAATTCTAGAATAACAACAACAATATATAACTATTGGTTCTATTGTTTTAATGCATTGTGATTCATTAATTTGCATTCAGTTAAACGATAACCGTAAGTTAAGTTTTGTTAAAATTATTAATTTAATAATCTCGTTCTTAATGATAATCTAGTTACTCGTTTTATTATTTTAATGCAATGTAATCTATTAATGCAATGTTTGCTTTCAGTTTAAAGCTATCTCTAAGTTAAATTTTTAACTATATTATGATACACTAAGTTTTTAACTAAGTTAATGATACATCTCAAAATTGTTGATTAAATTAATTAATGACTGTAATCATTAATAAAATAGAAAATTACTCAAAAAATTATTGTTTATAATTGGTTTTATGTCGCTTTTTAGAAAACTAACTTCATACTATGTTTGTTTGTTTTTTTATCAGATGATAATTTCATTTTTTTAGAGAACGTTTAGATGAACTACCAGTTTAAGAATAAGGGTCTTGCGCGGTTGACTTTCTTAGTACTTCTGAAGCGTATTTACGTTACATCGTGAGAAAAACCGTCCCAAACTCCGAATTTTTAGATTATCAGCCATCCGGTAGACCAGAACCCTGGACATTTATACTTCAGTTATTTACCATCCTCAGTATCTTATCAACTCGGTTCGGGTGGGCACAACATCTTGCTTTAGATGCCATCTCCGGCCTTTAAATGTCTAATACAAAATATAGTGCATGTATAAATTTAGATTAATTAATCAAATTTTTATCTGAAAAGTATTGAAGAAAATTTTAAATCTGGTATTTAAAGGAATACAAAATAAAAGTGAGAAAAACCTAAGATTTGGAAAAAATATTGGTTTTAAAATTATAATTCAATAATTTTAATAAATTTTATATATACATGAAGAGTAAAAGAATTATTATTAAAAACTTATTATTAAAACTACTATTTATTATTAAAACTATTTATTAATTTAAGAATTATTATTAAAACTACTATTTATTTTCCTTTGAATACTAAATCATAATTATTAATTAATTGTGTGAGCTTTCTGAAGAGAAAAAAAAATTCATTGAAATATTAATTGCATATTGAATTTTCCAAATAGAATTAATAATATTAGAAAAATAAAGACTTAATTTAATTAGAAATAGCTATCAAAATACATGGGAAACGAAATACTTAAAGAAAAAGTTAGGAAGGAGTTTTACCAAAAAATGCTTAAATTAATTATTTTTTTAATTCAAAGTCTTAACTATTTTTAATTATTAATTATAGCAAAATAAATAACAGAAAAAATAAGAAAAGTATATAATATTCTGAAAAAACACTCAAAATACTGGTGTTAAACGATAAAGTAATTAAAAAACTTTGTAAAAAACACACATAAGAAGTAAAAGGAAAGAGGATACGCGTTTCGTTCAAAAATTGTTTTGAACTTCTTCAGTCCAAGCCCTTTGACGTAAAGAACACAGGGAACTGTTCTTTCCCTGTGTTCCCTGTGTGTGTGAAGGGCTTGGACTGAAGAAGTTCAAAACAATTTTTGAACGAAACGCGTATCCTCTTTCCTTTTACTTCTTATGTGTGTTTTTTACAAAGTTTTTTAATTACTTTATATAATATTCTGTTGTTATTTTTAAAAATGAAATAAAACAAAAACGACAGTAACACAAAGCTCATCTCGCAAAAGTGCTACATCGGATACAGAACCTAAATTATTTGAACAGAAAGAGGAAGCGCATCGCACCAGCTGTCTACGACCAAACTGGTTTAGGATATAAGGTAACTTGTACAAATCTTGTCACGGATCTACAGCACTGTATTCCTGCTCCCTGTCTTGTTTACCGCCTTTGAAACGAGATCATTTTCCGTATTTCCTTACGCGGGTTAAATAGTTCCCTCTTTGAACTGGATTAAATAAAAAAAAACGAGTTTTCTTAGCTTAACCGGCAACGTCACTCATCGAATTTGGCACCGATTAAAATGATATATTAATTGTAAAAAATTCGTTAGAGCAGATTCCGAGATCCAGAAGAGAACAACAAAGAAATTGGAAAGTTAGCTGTATATATAAGTGTCGCGAAGTTTTACGGTTGGTTGGTTGGGGCTGGCTGCGTCACTAGTAGAACTGCCGTTCTACATGATTACAATTTAAAGTCAAAATAATTGAATTTAATTAATACACTAATAATGTATCAACTGAAAAAATTTGGGGGATGGGGGAGCACTGGCCTTGTGTCCCCCTTCCACCTGGCTATGCCAGTGAGTCCCCCAACCGAAATTTTTTTCCCCTTTGTACAATACCTCGTCCCTCGTTCCCTTTGCACAATACCAAGCATCGTCAGTTATTTTTATTGGTTAACATGCAAGTCTACAGGTATCTCCCATTCAAATCTTAATATATATATAAAATGCTAATATTTGTTTGTAAAGACAGGGTTTTCTCTATCACCACCTACTCGAATTAACGTCCCGTTGGGGTAGTAAATACCCCTTCGTCTCACGGTGAAAGTAAGGGAGTTTGGTCGCGGTAGGTGGAAGTGGGTGGTTGTGGGTGGCGAAAATGTGAAAAAATATACATCTGTCCTTTTCTAAATCATGAGAACTTCTGAATTTCAACTCCAACAAAATATTAAAATTTAATGTTTATCATCTGTTGCCAAATCAGCAGGAAAACTGAATCTCAAGCAATTATCGTCTGCGAACCATTTTACCTGAAACAAATTCAAGTAATTTTGACAAGTGAAAAAGAACAAACTATTTGAATATTCTAGAGTGTTCTGGTCTTAGCAATTTCGATGTATCTATATACAGTTGAAGACCCAAAATCCGCACAGCTTGGTTCCAGACCTTGTGCAGATTTTAGAATTTTGCAGATTTTGGGTCATAATAAGAAATTTATTCTACTTCCACTCCACTCAGAAAATAATAGATTAAAAATACAATAAAGATCATGCGAAACAAATCATGTTATTTATAATCAGAATCATGACATAAAAATACAGAGGATTAATACAATATACAAAATTATGAGATTATAGCACAACTTATTTAATCATGTATATTCAATAGTAGTTTAGGACTTTGGGATGTTTTAATTATAGTTTTTTGTTCATTATTTTCTGTTCCATAACACAGCTTTGCTGCTCTACAAATCTGAGATATTTCTTTTTCACAGCCTAACCTTCATTAAATGTTAATTTATCAACTTTTTGATCATCTCCACTTTTTGATCATCCTACTGTGTCATGTGACCATAATTCAGAGTCAATTATGTGACTGTCAGTCATTTGAAGATGATCAATGTTACGATTAAAGCTCACAGACTCCTAAAATATTTTTTTCAAGTGGGAATAACTTATTTAGTTTTACTTTGTGGTTGTACTATAGTTTTCTGAACTGGCAGCTGGCAGGGCAAATTTCATTGTTTACATTGAACAGACAGTGCGGATTTTAGAGCCTTGCAGATTTTGGATCGGCGTATTTCGGGTCTTCTACTGTATATAAAAATGAATGTTTGTGTGTATGTATGTATGTGGGTGTGTGGGACGTTGAAAAACTCCAAAACCATTTGACCGATCACCATGAAATTTGGTACGCTTAAGTCTTTTGTCACGGAGACGGTTTTTATGCTATCCATTTTACTCTAGCTCGCCGCTAGGTGGCGCTGCAGGACGTCGAATTCTATTGAACCGCTTGCTATGAAAATACTGTTAAACCTATCGTGATGAAAATTAATACGTATGGGTATTTGAACACTGAGAATATTTTTACGCAATCTATTTTCCTATGACTTGCCGCTAGGTGGCACTGCAGTACATCGAATTCTATTCTGTTGGACCGCTTGCTATGAAAATACCATTCAACCGATTTTGATGAAAATTGGTACACATGGATATTTGAAGACGTAGAATATTTTTACACTATCCATTTTGTTGTAACTTGCCATTAGATGGTGGTTCAGAATGCCGAATTCTATTTCGTTTAAGGGCTTGCTGTGAAAATATCGGTCAACCGATTTTGATGACGATTGGTACACATGGATATATGAGCATGGAGAACATTTTTCCGTTTTCCTTTTTCTGTAACTTGCCGCAAGATGGCGCTACAGCGCATCAACTTCTATACCGTTCGACCAATCGCTATAAAAATTTTTATGTTTACACATTTGAGCATGGAGAATATATTTTGACTATTCATTTAGCTGTTACTCACTGCTAGATTGCACTGCAGCATATTATTACCTTAACTGCCATTAAATGGCAATGCAGCGTACCAACTTCATGACCGGACAATTGATCTCTGCGGAAATTGATATAGATAAATACTTGAACTCGGAGAATATTTTCGTGCTTTCCATTTTGCTATAAAAAGCTACTTCATTGTGCTGTAGCACATCATTACTTTAACTTACCAATTGATGGCGCTGCAACGTATCAACTTCTTACTTTAATTTGTCGCTTGATGGCACTGCAGCATATAAAGGCTGTTCAACTGATCACTATGAAAACTGGTATAGATAGATATTTAAACACTAAGAATATTTTGGCGTTATCCATTTTGCTATAAATTGCCACTAGATGTCACTTAAAACAAATAACTTCAGGATCGTTCAACTAATCGCCATAGAAATTCATAAACAAACATGTTTGAACGAAGAAAAGATTTTCGTCTCATCCGTTTAGCTATAACGCGCCTTCTGTACCGTTCAACCGTTTGGTATGAGACATGTTTAGCGTTCAGCTGATTTATGAAAATTTGTACACACAGGTATTTGAGCGCGGAGAATACCTTTGCGCTACCTATTTTGCTATGATTGCCTCTAGATGCCGTGTCAGCGCACAAACTTTAAAGCAGTTCGACCGATCACCTTAAAATTTGGTATACATACACATGTGAGCAGAGAGAATATTTTTTTAGTATTCATTTGGCTGTACTCACAATTTGATGGTACTGCAGCCAGGGCCTGATTTCCGGGAGGGCATTCGGGGCAAGTGCCCGGGCTCCCAACAAAAAGGGGGGCCCCTGAATTGTTCTTTAAGTTTAAAAATTTGTAAATTTTGAAAAAAATTTTGAAAGAGGGTCCCCTAATGAAGCTTTTGCCCAGGGCCCCCCCAACTCGGCGAATCTGCCCCTGACTGCAGCCCTAGAGTTTATTATTTGATATCACCACTAGATAGCACTTCAGCAATAAACTTCTTGATCGTTCAACTAACTGCTCTGAAAATTGGTATACACACACATTTGAACACAAATAATATTTTCGCGTTATCCATTTTGCTTAACTCGCCTTTTGATGGCACTGTAGCGCATTATTACTTTAATTCGCCACTAGATGTCGCTGCAGCATATCTTGACTGTTAAACTGTTTGCTATGAAAATTCGTACACATGGATATTTGAACATGAAAATATTTTGATGCTATCCATTTTGCAAAAACTTCGACAGTTGATGGCACTGCGTCCAATCATCTTCTTCACCGTTCAAACGACCGCCATGAAATTCTTTATGCATAATTATTGAAAGCAGATAATATTTATGAGACATCAATTTTGCTGTATCTATTCAAATATGATAAATAGTAATTGCAACAAACCGTAATATAAAAAAAGAATCCATCCATTCCCTTGCGAAGAACGGGACATTCAGCTTGTTGTAATATAATGGTGTAGTTTGAAAAAATCATGCGATTTTGGCACATAAGTACAAATAAACTAATTATGTCAGGCACTTCAAAATTTTGAGACTGTCTCTTTACAAGCTGTACTACATACTGAAATAAACAATAAAACTGTGTCAGTTACAAAACTTTTTGAAAAACTTCTTAAAAATAAAAAATTTTGCAAAATGTGTCACTCTTAGAAAAATTTTTGCGGTGCAGTTCTATGTTTAAGAATTTTTTCTGAAAGTTTCACAAAAGACACAGTTTTTTCACTTATTATAGTGCGTAATGCAGCTTATGAAGAACCATATCGAATTTTTTCGAGACCCTGGTGCTATTAGCTTATTTCAATTTGTGTACCAAGACCAGAAACAAGTTTTTTTTTTTTTTGAATTACAGCTTTAAAAGTTTATTACAAAGATTGGGCCCATCCTCATTAGCCACCCACCAGTTAATTTGACTTACATTCATTCTTTAAATGCTCCACCTAAAATGTGAAGTGCACCTAAAATAGCATTTAAGTTGAATAAATTTAAAGTAATTTTTTTTACTGATGATTTATAAAGCAAAATCTGGTAAAATCCATCATTTTTCAAAATCTTGCCAACCCTTTTTTCAATTGATTGAGCAGATAGGCTGCTAAGATGGGGATACATCAAAAAGTATTTTATTGTAAGAATGTATTTTAAGCATGAATCTTTTTATATTTTTATTAGAATATTTCCTTTTAACTACTTTTGATCATGTACAACTTTTCTTTAAAGCCCTTGTTCACAGACCCTGATATGACAGATTTAAGTGACTTCGAGCTGAACAGTTCTGATGAAGAGAAAGGTATTATTTTTATTACATGATGTTTTTAAATAGATTTAAAACACAGAAAAATACTTGTATCAAGGTCGTAGCCAGAAATTTTTCATGGGGGGAGGGTTACGACTACTACAACTCATATAAATGTATACGTGTGTGTGATAATGTAGTGAAGAATATACATTTTGTATGGCAAAAAATTCCTCATGGGGGGGGGTTGTGACCCCCCTAACCCCCCCCTTGGCTACGCCTCTGACTTGTATAATTCAGGATGTCTACTGGTCATGAAAATTATGAATGTCACGATTTTGGACAATAGGTCATGAAAGTCACGAAAATGTCCCGAATTTCGATATGATGTCACGATTTTTTCTTCCTACAACCTAGTCTCCAGTTGTTGGGAAGGGAAAAAAAAACTGGCTTGCAGTCTCATTGCTGCGGGATCTTCGGCATTTTGAAAACAGTCTAGAATTCAAGCCTTCGCGAGCAGCAATACTTACCCCTTCCTCTTCAGGTGTTAGCTTGTTGGCAAGTTAAAATTTGAAACTATGATGAAGAACAATTATATATACTATATAATATCTTATTGAGATCTGCTTTACCTTTTTGGTTCCAGATCTGAGGGGGATGTATATTTTGTCATGAAAATTACCTTGTGGTCATGATTTTTTTTTCTGCACTTTAGTAGGCACCCTGTAATTAAAAAAAAAAAATTATCTTATCTTTTAAGCATTGAATTAGGAAGTAAAAAGATTTTAAACTGCATGTGGAAATAACAGGCTGGTGATAAATGAGTGCTTATTTCATATCACCAGTTCATATACTATCAAGTTTAGAATGCAAATTACAGTGTTCACAATTTTTAAAAGGCAGTGTACATCATTATTAATTTAATTTAAAAATATGAATGTACTACCCGTGATTGTAAACAAATATTTAAAAAATGGGAATAAAAATCATAAAAAATGCACTTTTCTTTTAAAATATATATACCGTAAATTCCGCCGTATAATGCACACTTTTCATACAAAAAATAGTCGAAATTTAAGGGTGCGCGTTATACACCGGTTATAAAAATGATAAATTTAAAAATAAGGAAAAGATGAGCATAAAAAAATGAGATTTCTACATGTACCTGAATGTTGTTTATTTAAAAGAAATGACATACCTTATGAACTTCAATTTTCATTATCGGGCAGCATAAAAAGTTCATCATATTCATCTTCCGTTAAATTTTCAGGCACATGATCAAATTCAGTTTTATCTTCACTATCACAGCTACTCTGATCCATAAATAAATATTTATCATGCGTTCCATCTAGATTGTTCGATATACTACTTTTTTTAAATGAGTTTTTAATTGTCAGGTTTAATTTCATCCCATGCTTGTATTATCCACTCACACACTATTTCTAGACTGGCATTACGCATTTCACCTCCTTTCGTAAATGTTTTACCTCCTTCCAACATCCGTGTATTCCAAAATCGTTTTAAATTTCCTTAGAATTGTTTATTAATACGCATATTTAAAGGTTGAACTAATGGCATTAATCCGCGTGGAATAACTGCCATGTCTGTGTTACACTCCTTTCATTAATTTCTTTGTATTATTCGTTAAATCTGATCTGAACATATCCCAAAGTAAAAGACTTTCTGGATTCCACAGGGCAAGTGATTGCAAAGCACTTCCATTGCCAAGGCCTGTGATTGCAAAGTAATGGGAGCGCGTTATACGGAGGATATACATAAAAATTAAAAAATGAAGTTTAAAATTATAGGTGCGCGTTATACGCCGGCATTTACGGTAACTACATTTTTTACCATGTATAAAATGTAATTTTCTCTACAAGTTTTAAGTGTTATGGTCTCGTAGTTCATGACTTTTGTGTTTGATAGCGTGATGCAAAATAGGTTCAAAAACAAAACCAAACATAAATCAGAATTTTTTTTAAATTTTGATTTTAAAAACAAATATGTATTACCATATTAGCCCGAATATAATACTGTCTCGAAATTTTTCATCAAGATAATTAGAAAAATCCAATATTTGGACCTCAAATTTAGCGTGAGTCAGGTTTTTAATGAGAAACAATCAGTCAAAAAAATATCGTTATGTTCGGGCTAATACGGTATTTATTTTATGTATACATATGTGCATGGAAATGGATATTAATGCAAATTCTTTTATACATCCACTCTATCCCCCCTCCCCCCCCCGAAATTTTGGCGATCGAGTCACATGAAAAAGGTTATTTGAAGAATGTGCGGTTACTTTTGGTTGTGAGAAAACACAAAAAGCAAATTTTAAAGCCAATAATTTTATGGCAAATTCAGAGTGCATGAAGAATATCAGGATAAATGCTCTTTTGTCAGATGTTAAAAGTGGACAGAAAAGTACCCTTGAGGTACTTAATAGAGGTACTGTGAAAGAATGAAATTAGCTGAAATTTTAAATATTTTATTAACATTTAAATTTTAAAAAAATGTTTGTATAATTATTTATGTATTAGTATGCAAATAAATCTTAAAAGTTACTTAAAATTATTATTACCACAGAATAGAGAGGAGAAAATTTGCTGCAGTCGTGGGTGGTTAGATCCTGAGATGTTTATGTGGCCATTATTATTTTTCACAAAGTTTAAATAACACACACACAAAAAAAAAAAAATCTGATGTGTCCAACACATGACTTCCTTGCACGTCTATTAAATCAAAAATGTTTTCTACGCACTTCCTCTTAACTTATTTGTTTGAAAGAGATAAAATATCAATAATAGTAAGGTTTAGCGATTTCTAGCCAAATATTTCGATATCGCCAAGCTGTGTTCAATTTGAAACATTTCCTTCTGACACTTTATTTGGCGATATTTCACCAAAAGCCGACAAACTTGAGATAGTTTGCGAGATTTTGGGGATAGCCAAAGTAGTCATTGACCAAGGACTTTCAATGAATTGAATGCATCCATACACCTTAATGTATTTAAAGTCATTTGGCTCACCCTGTAAATAAATTCCCAGTCGATTGCTGTCAAAAAAGATATTGAAAACAGTTGGTATTATAATATAGTTCTAAATACAAAAGTTTAAAATTCTACGGGTTTAAGTTTTAGAGTTTTACAAAATACGAAATAATTTTTGGGGCCAAATTTGACGATATTTCGGCGAAACTCGTCAATGTCGACGACATTTGGCGAGATTTTAAGCATGGACCAACAAAGACGGATTATCGCCAAATTTAGCGATATTTTGCCAAAACTCGCCAAGAACGATGACAAATGGTGATGCTTTGGGCATGGACCAAATGACTGACTATCGCCAAATTTCGCGACCTTTCGGCAAAACTCGCCAAGGTCGAGGACAGACGGCGAGATTTTGGGCATGTACCAAACAATGACTGTCTACAATTGTATTATATTGAAGATGTCCATAGACATTAAAGTACTGAAATTCTTTTCGGTGGTCCTGTAAATAAACTCTCCAGTAGATTGGAACCAAAAATCAAGATTCACAACTAGATGTCACAACAATCTTATATATGAAATTTCATAATTTTTAAGATTTGAGAGTTAAATATGCACACACGTACACCAAAAGTCGCCAAGCTTGGCGACTTTTGGTGTCGCCAAGGCGACTGGTGTCGCCAAGGCGACTGGTGTCGCCAAAAGTTGCCAAGCTTGGCGACTTTTGGCATTCTTCTTGAGGGAGGCATATGACCGTGGTCGGACCATTACCTACCAAAAATTGAGATGCACAATTAGATATTACAATAATCCTATACATGAAATTTCATAATAGTTTTTGAGATTTGAGAGTTAAATATGCACACACGTACACAAAAAAGTTGCCAAGCTTGGCGACTTTTGGCATAGTTCTTGAGGGAGGCACGTGACCGTGGTCGGACCATTACCTAACTTATGTGGTAAGACGGTATTGTGCTTGAAATGGATGAATCTCCTAAAATTGCCATTGACCGTAATGTATTGGAAATCTTTTGAGTGTTCCTGTAGCAGAACTGTAAATGATGAAGACACTTTTTTTAATGCAGAAATTCATTTTCTAACTCTTTACAGCATATATCACTTCTGAGTCGTTTGAAATAGCCCAATACCTCTAAAAGACGCTTTGATGAATTTCGGCCCATAGAGCGTAATGTATTTCGAATCTTTTAGGCGGTTCTGTAGATAAACTATCCAGTCGAATGGAACCGAAAGGGGAGGTGCACAACTAGATGTTACAACAATCCTAAATATAAAGTTTCAACATTCTACGCCTAATAGTTTTTGAGATATGCGAGTTTAATGAATTTCGGCCCATTGAGCGTAATGTATTTCGAATGTTTTGGGCGGTCCTGTAAATAAACTATCCAGTCGAATGGAACCAAAAGGGGAGGTGCACAACTAGATGTTACAACTATCCTAAATATGAAGTTTCAACATTCTACGCCTAACAGTTTTTAAGATATGCGAGTTTAATGAATTTCGGCCCATAGAGCGTAATATATTTCGAATCTTTTGGGCGGTCCTGTACATAAACTATACATTCGATTGCGACCAAAAGGGGAGGTGCACAACTAGATCATAGAACAATTCTAAATATCAAATCTCAACATTCTACGACCAATAGTTTTTGAGATATGCGAGTTACATACATACGTACGCATGTACGTACAGACGGCATGGAAAATCTGACCACAGTAGACTCGCCTCTGGTCAAAATGAGTTGCAGACGCGTTAATATGATCGTGCATGCTAGCCTACGATGAGATGCATCGAAAAAATTCTTAAAATTAAATTTAGAGGTAGTCAAAATCGGTTTTTTTGCCGAAATTTGGCCCCCAAAATTTTTCGGGATTACATTACTTCCTTATACTACGTACAAGGAAGTAAAAACAGAAATATAATTGACTTTTTTTTATCACTATCTTAATACTAGTTGGATCTTCTGTAGAGAGATACTGCTAATTTTGCTTTAATATCTTGATACAGTAATGCCCTAGAGATGGAATATTGATGAAAGTTGATTCCTGAGAAGAAAGAAATTATTGTAAAAGATGAGGAGTCAATGGAGACAAAAATTGGTCTGCTTTTCAGCCCCTTCACAAAATTACAGTCAATTAAAACAGCTCCTTCACAAAAGTACAATCAATTAAAATGCACTTCATTGGCATTTTACCCTACACTTTAATCTATTTTGTCATTATTTTAGCCAAAAAAGTGACTTTTATTAGAAATTGGTATGAAAATTAACATTTTAAACTTTCTGGAAGTTAAAATAATAAGAACTACCCCATACAATATAGAAATCACCATCTATCGAAAGCCAATCAATAACAATGAAATAGTCAAATTCTCATCAAAAACACCCTATAATTATAAAATCTCTATAATTCATTCATATATTAATAGAGCTCTTGATACTTGTTCCAACAATAAAATCCTCAAAGAAGAATTACAATTCATAAGAAAACAATGTCAAATTGCTAATTACCCTAACAATATTGCAGACAAATTCGTTAAAGAAAAAAGGAAAAAAATAAACGTAATCAACAATGCCTCCCAAAAAAACTAACTTTCACATATCCCACACGCAATTGTTGCGTAATTGCCAAAAACCTAGCTAACCTTGCCCACAAAAAGAATATTAGAATTCCCATTAAACCAAATAATAACATTTTTAAAAGAATCCGCTTGGATAAAGAAAAGATCAATCCTTTGGAAACCGCAGGAATTTATAAAATTAAATTTGTTTATAAAGATTATAACTTATCAGGCCATTTCATAGTGTAACAAAAGGAAAAAGAGGCTTGCAGAGATTCAAGTCCCAATGCTTTGCTATGGAGAAAAGTACCTTAATGCCTAATCATTTTTCTCAGAAAGTATGTAGGCATTTTTAAATGCAAAGTATAATTAATTTAGGTATTTATAAATGGATTTTATTGCTGTCTGAAAAGTAACATAAATTCTATACTGCAATAAAATATCTTTCGGCTAAATTAACTCAAATCTGATTCACGCAATCCTTGCGAATAGTTCTCAAGATTTACACAGGAAAGTTTCATTTAAAAATGCCTAATGCTTTCTGAGAAAAATGATTAGGCGTTAAGGCACTTTCTCCATAGCAAAGCATTGGGACTCTTCGGAAGTCGATCGTCGTAATTTATTCTATGAGAGCTATGGAGAAAACGGCCTTCACAACTACCATAATTCGAAACAAACTATTGCATATTTTTCATTCATTCTTTTTTCCCCTTAATCCGAAAATAATGATCTACATTTATCTTTAAGCAGAATTTATCTAAAGCAATTAGAAGTACATTAATTACACCTTGTAAGAAAGTTCACTTTCTGGACAAATTTCACGTCATTTTCAGATGTAATTAATGTACTTCTAATTGCCTTAGATAAATTCTGTTTAAATAAATGTAGATCAGTGTTTTAAGATTAAGGAGAAAAAAGAATGGATGAAAAATATGCAATAGTTCGCTTCGAAATGTGGTAGAAGTGAAGGCCGTTTTCTCCATAGAATAACATTGCGGTGATCGACTTCCGAAGTTAGTACACAATAGAGATGAGACGGGCTCAGCCCGAGCCCGAAAGCCCGAGCCCGAGCCCGGGCCCGACTCGGGCTCGGGCTCTGTAATTCACGATTGCGTTCGGGCTCGGGCGGGCTCGGGCTCGTGAAAAATTTCTCCTTTGTTGAACATACTTCTTGAAACAGATTTTAAAAAGTGATTCATGGGATAAATAGACGTACTTATTTTAAAAAATAGCGGCACGGGGGACTAGAAGGTGTGTGAAGCTCCAAAATTCATTGTATCCTATTAATGAAGTAGTTAAATTTATTTGTCTTTAGCTGAAATTTCGGGCTCGGGCGGGCTCGGGCTCCAAATTTAATAATATTGCTCGGGCTCGGGCGGGCTCGGATTAAAAGTCCTCGGGCTCGGGCGGGCTCGGGCTTCAAAAAATGAGCCCGAACTCATCTCTAGTACACAAGAGCCTTAAAAGAAAATTTGGAAATAGATTTTAATAATGTTGAAAAAATAGCCATTTATAATAATCATAGCTACAGTCTAAAACGCAAGGCAATAGAGATCTTAATGCAAGAGGGTGCCGTCAACGACATGACACACGCACAAATCGATGAAGACTGGAGCTGCGTGTTGGAGAGAAGGAAGTGACTCTCGCCAGTTCTTAAGATGGCTGCAGGTGAAGCAGCTGAAAGTACTCGACTATAAACACTTGGTGTGTTGCATTTTTAGTATTTTTAACAGATTTTAAAGGCTTTTAACAGTTTTTAACTAATTATATTAAATTAGTTTATGGTTTATTAAAAATTTCAAGATTATGAATTAAAATTTCAGTCACTTAAATCCTAATTGCCATTTCTGACAACCTGTCTGTGCGAAGCAGGTTTCCTCCACTGGCAGCACAGCAAATGAAAAGAAAACAACGGAATAAACTGGACATAAGCAACACACTTTTAGTGTCATTCTCCTTTTACCCCTAGATAGAACTGACTCATTGCAAAGATTCAAACTCATTGTTCTCATTGCTTGAGCATTCTAGTGAGTTAAAATGTTGAATTACTTTATACTCATTTTTTGAGTAACTGCAGTTTTTTTTTAACCTCATGTTTAAATACAATTAAATTAAAATTATTCAATTAAAATAATCTAAAATATAAACAATCAATGCTGCCCTCTCCCCCTCAGTGGGCCACGGTGAAATTATCAAACATTGACCAGTCTGTAGCAATATAAAGGTTGGGAAGCACTGCTCTGGATTACTAATAACTTGCAGCATCTCCTTCCTATCTTTTATTCTTCAAATGATATAGTGTATTTCTTATAACTTCTGTAAGACATATGCTAGTATATGCAAGTATAGGAAAATTGCTATCATAATCTTATATAGTTAGCATAGTTAAATCCTCTGATAATTAGTATTTGAGTTAAATAGATAGGAAATCTTAAAAAAAAAAAAATTACTAAAATTGGAAGTAAAAATTGTACTATCACTTTTATAATAGAGTGATTTTTTTTTTTTTTGTTGTATAGCATAATTATGTCCAATATATTTTTATAGAATTAGAGACTATGAACATTAAAAAAGAAAAGGATGAAAAGAAAAATAGTACTTTAAAAAAAGAAGCTGTTGATGAATTGAAGAAGGATGTCGAGGAAATAATAATAATAGAAGAGAAAACTAAAAAAGGTAATGTAAAACTAACGAAATAACTTAACTATGTTGCATATATGAACATCTGAGGTCAGTGAAAATGTGTTTGAACTGTTTAATGGGGAAGGTGCAGCTTTATGTTCTAAGGCATTCCAATTTGAATCTTTTTCCATTGTTCTTAAAAATAATTATTTTTCATTTCACATTGTTTTGTCTAATACTCGATTGCCTTAAGAGTAAAAATTGACCACTATTTTGAATTTCTAACTTAATATTTTTCAAATTACCAAATTTTTTATAATCTACTAACTACCTAATAGAAGACATGACCCAAAGTTGCTTTTTTTGTGCCACCAAAATATCTTTTTCTGACACCAAATTGCATCAAACTTGCTTTTTTTCTCTTCAAAATGTAGTTTCAGCTGGTACACCCCCAATTATTTTATTTATTTTTATTTTGTCATCAAAGGTTGGGCCAGGTTGGTAACTCTGCTTATAGACTTATTATTAAATTAATTAAACTGTTGATACTTAGTGCAATACTTTCAATTAAAAAAAGTTTTTTAATGACCTGCAGTTACTTTATGTGCATAAATTTTATAAGGAGCCACATTAAAAAAAAAAAAAAAAAAAAAAAAAAAGTTGTGTGTGGGAGAAATGAAAAAAAATAATCTTTTTATCGTGGCCCTGTATTAAAAAAAAAAAATCAATTATTAAAATTAAGTCAAGCCTTTAAGAAGTTGTCCATATAAAACTGCACATAAATAAATGTAATATTCATTGAGTTCTTTGATTTGAAATGTTTTAGCAACTATTACCAATTATTAAGGAATTAGTTCTTAAATTGTAGAAAGATGAATTAAGTGCAAAGTGAAAGAATAATTCTGTGATTCGGGGTTGCAAGGAATAATATTGAAGATCAGTATCTGGTCTGGCTATTAAAATGTGAATGAATATTAGGCTTCGTTTAGATTAAAAAAATATTTCTTTCTATGCACAGAGATCTTAGCTTTTGTTTTACTTTTTTCTAACTTCACTGTCAAAAAGTTACTAGCATTACCATAAAATAAAATTCATAATAATGTCTGATTAGAACTTTTAAGATTTCATTAATACAATACCCCTGTTTCTATTTGCATAGCTTTAAAAAGATATTCTATATTATATATATAAACTGACTATATGACAGACAACAACAGTCATGAAAGTTTGTTCTTCAATTTTCAGTAATCTGTAAAATATGTAAAAACAAAAAAAAAGTTTTGCTAATGGCTGTTGATAAATTGTAATGTTTTCCTGCATTAATAAGCGTTGCTGGAATGAGAGTTGTACAGGTATTCCTGCAAATGAAATGAGTATGTGACCCCTTGAATTTGGAGACAGTTTTGTCCATTTGGAGACATCAGTAACCAAAAGAAAGTTCTAGAAAATGAAGGAATTTTGGTTGCATCTCAACTAGGAAAGAAGTAATGAGAAAAATGACATCCTAACCTATATGATGTACTAAGCTTGTTACTATTATCTGTTGCATGCACCTTATTTTTAAATATTAAATGTTTTCATAGTTATTAAATATTCACAATCTCAAATTTTTAGGACAATCTGTATGAGGCTAGGATACATGATTTTATACCTTTTAGTCTGTTTTAAAAACATAGTAAATTAAAAACATTTTATAGTGTTTATGATTGATTTTATACATCTTGACTAAGCAGAATATCTTTTATCACGCAAAATTTGGCAACTCAAGTATAGTAGCAATGAGAAAAATAAACATATTTTATGGAGGTTGGGGGAGAATATGATGGGAAAAATATTCTTTGTAAATCATATTTTCTTACTGATTTTGACTGCAAACAAATAAGACTAAATCTGATAAACTATTTTTCATGTTGGGGAAGAAAAAATAGTTTGATTTATATACTCTTCAATATGGAATTCACGGAGAAATTTTTGGAGTCATATTTGTTCTAATCTCAAACCTATGCAGTAAAATGAACTTTTGTTTCTGCAGACTTTCAAGCTATTTTTTATTGCCAGTTAAATTTTTTATTTTCAAAACAAAGAAAGATTTGTTAATGATTTAAATCAATTTGAAAAATTCAGAAAATTGGGACTCCAAATGCATATCTTATGTGCTTATAGTATTTATAATAGAAAATTAGAATGGGATTAAGATATTTATAAAAGAAGATGAGATATTTTAAATTGCTTTGATTAATGGCGAATCAGCCAAAGTAATTTTTCTTATTCCAGCATGATCATTCCATTTATTGTTTAAAAATTAAGTTTGCAAAATGGTCCCCTTTTTCATTGTGCTAGCTATGGATTCTAGCCATTCTGAAGTCACTCTTGCAAACTTTTGATGTATTAGACAATGAAATGCTTTCACATGTGATGTTATGCTGTTATCTTCTTGGCTGTTTATATTATAAAATACTGCATTGTTGGAACAGTTTATCGTATTAAAGTGAAGCTTTTTGCCTTAATCGCCTTATCATGACAACTCAAAAGTCTTATTCTTGATGTGCTTAATAGAAATTCAAAAATTACAGTGTCTGCTAACTCTTTGCTTTTTTATTAAGATTCAAATTAAATGTGTTAGTTTTGTTAGAGAAACATGATTGTGATGTTTTAAAATGGTGCTGTAAATTATTTCTTTAATACAGGTTGAATCTTTTTTGGGAAAGTGCATACTTTTCCTCCTTTCCCCCAATCCACCCTCTCCTTTTGTTCATTCAGTGTTATTGTGTACATGCCCAGCTGGTGGTATGCTGCCCAACTACTAATGCAACTTTGTAAAAGTATGGAAGTGAAAACCAATGCAGTTTTACTTTCAATTTCATATTGGCTTGTTCATCCGCTCATTTTCTGTGTTAGAGCTGTGTTGTTCTTAAGACATGATCACAAGAAACAATAGTACACACAACAAAACACATGTAAAGATTCTTATACATGCTGAGTCAGAAAACGTGGGCAAAACTTTATGGGCGATAGAATGCATTTACATGAGCAAATTTCTTCATAGAAAAGTATGGGCAGAACGAAAACAGCAAGCCGCTAGGTGACATTGAACATGGAAACTTGAACGCTGAAAGCTTATAAACGGTATGAAAGGGTAGGTCCTCGCATACATTTTCTTCTAAATTTCGCAAAGGCGGATTCATGTGCGTCAGTCCCTGTCCCGTAGGTTAGAAGCCTGCATTACAGCTGGCGGACGCTCTTTTGAGCAATTTTTTCAAGCATCTACACAAATTCCATTACTCTTAATACAATTCTGAAGTATCTTCTCTCATTCTTGTGTCAATTCTTTAAATGTGCCAATAAAAAGCTACCTTTTCACTTCTCACTGCTTTTGTTCCGACCAACCTTTTACACCATTTACATAACCACCTAGCAGCTTGCTGTTTACATTCAACTCATACTTTCTATGGCAAAATTTGCTCGCATAGATGCATTATATAACTCCATAAAGTTTCAGCCACTGTTTCAGACTCACCCTAACTAAATTGTTTATTCAGAAATGTTCTTAAGGAGCAAAATATGCTTTTTAGTAGATATGTTGTACAGATAAAAGGTCTGAAGGTTGAAAACATTAATGTTAAACTAATATATAAAAATCTGATGTGTCCAACACATGACTTCCTTGCACGTCCATTAGATCAAAAATATTTTCGATGCACTTCCTATAAATTTATTTGTTTGAAAGAGATAAAATATCAATAATAGTAAGGTTTAGCGATTTCTAGCCAAATATTTCGATATCGCCAAGCTGAGTTCAATTTGAAAGATTTCCTTCTGACACTTTATTTGGCGATATTTCACCAAAAGCCGACAAACTTGAGATAGTCAGCGAGATTTTGGGGATAGCCAAAGTAGTCATTGACCACAGACTTTCAATGAATTGAATGCATCCATACACCTCAATGTATTTAAAGTCATTTGGCTCACCCTGTAAATAAATTCTCAGTCGATTGCTGTCAAAAAAGATATTGAAAACAGTTAGATATTACAATAGTTCTAAATACAAAGTTAAAAAATCTACGGGTTAAAGTTTTAGAGTTATACAAAATAGGAAATAATTTTTGGCGCCAAATTTGGCAATATTTCGGCGAAACTCGTCAATGTCGAAGACATTTGGCGAGATTTTAAGCATGAACCAAACAATAACAGATTATCGCCAAATTTGGCGATATTCCGCCAAAACTCGCCAAGAACGATAACAAATGGCGATACTTTGGGCATGGACCAAATGACTGACTATCGCCAAATTTGGCGATATTTCGCCAAAACTCGCCAAGGTCGAGGACAGACGGCGAGATTTTGGGCATGTACCAAACAATGACTGTCTACACTTGTATTATATTGAAGATGTCCATAGACATTAAGGTACTGAAATTCTTTTCGGTGGTCCTGTAAATAAACTCTCCAGTAGATTGGAACCAAAAATCGAGATGCACAACTAGATGTTACAACATTCTTATATATGAAATTTCATAATAGTTTTTGAGATTTGAGAGTTAAATATGCACACACATACACCAAAAGTCGCCAAGCTCGGCGACTTTTGGCATAGTTCTTGAGGGAGGCACGTGACCGTGGTCGGACCATTACCTAACTTATGTGGTAGGACGGTATTGTGCTTGAAATGGATGAATGCCCCTAAAATTGCTATTGACCGTAATGTATTGGAAATCTTTTGAGTGTTCCTGTAGCAGAACTATAAATGAAAAAGACACTTTTTTTAATGGAGAAATTCATTTTCTAACTCTTTACAGCATATATCACTTCTGAGTCGTTTGAAATAGCCCAATACCTCTAAAAAACGCTTTAATGAATTTCGGCCCATAGAGCGTAATGTATTTCGAATCTTTTGGGCGGTCCTGTAGATAAACTATTCAGTCGAATGGAACCGAAAGGGAAGGTGCACAACTAGATGTTACAACAATCCTAAATATAAAGTTTCAACATTCAACGCCTAACAGTTTTTGAGATATGCGAGTTTAATGAATTTCGGCCCATTGAGTGTAATGTATTTCGAATGTTTTGGGCAGTCCTGTAGATAAACTATGCAGTCGAATGGAACCAAAAGGGGAGGTGCACAACTAGATGTTACAACTATCCAAAATATGAAGTTTCGACATTCTACGCCTAATAGCTTTTGAGTTAGGCGAGTTTAATGAATTTCGGCGCATAGAGCATAATGTATTTCGAATCTTTTGGGCGGTCCTGTACATAAACTATCCATTCGATTGCCACCAAAAGGGGAGGTGCACAACTAGATCATAGAACAATCCTAAATATCAAATCTCAACATTCTACGACCATTAGTTTTTGAGATATGCGAGTTACATACATACGTACGTACGTACGTACAGACGGCATGGAAAAACTGGCCACAGTAGACTCGCCACTGGTCAAAATGAGTTGCAGACGCATTAATATGATCGTGCATGCTAGCCTACGATGAGATGCATCGAAAATTCTTTTAAAATTAAATTTAGAGGTAGTCAAAATCGGTTTTTATGTCGAAATTTGGCCCCCAAAATTTTTCGGGATCACATTACTTCCTTATACTACGTACAAGGAAGTAAAAATTGTGAAGCTTCAAGAAAACTCTGAAGTACTAGAAAAGCATCTGGTATTAAAATTCAAAATTACTTTTCAACTGATTTCAACATATCTGTTACAAATTCTAAATGCCTTTATACAGAATTTTTAATAGAGCACAATTTATTACTAAGAATTGTTGATCATGCAGGCCCATTATTTCGAAAGTGGTTTCTCGATTCAGGAAAAATTCATGGGAAAATGTGAGTGTACCAGAACTAAACCTTCAGCACTCATAAATATTTTTGTAGATGGGAAAAAGAGAAAAAAAAATGTTTTTAATGTTTAAAATTCAAATTATTGCTTGGGCCAAAACAAGCTAGCGCAGCTTGTAGTTAGCTGTTCAAAATTGACAAAATACAGCACACTTCAAATTCTTTCTTGTTTTAACAGCTTAAATTTGATTTAAAAAAAATCTTCCTGTTTTCCATGAAATCTTGTTTTTTCCCTGATCTTCCTGTTTTGGGGCAAAATAGGTTGGCAGCTATGAGTTATATTCTCTCCCTCTCTCTTTCAAAAAAAAAAATATCTCTTAAAGTATCTCTTTTTGGGAATTTGGTCTTTTCCCTCTTAGAAATTTTAAAAACTTGTTGTGGACAATGCAATTTTGAACCAAGCCTGAACTACTACTAATCACTAAGGAACTGGTTGCTTCTACAAGTGTTACATACAAGCCTTACAATGATTATTTATTAGAAAAAAAAAAAAATAGAAAGGAAAAAATATAAAATTATCAAACAAATGTCAAGCAGCCCTTAACCCCTCAAAAAAAGGAAAAAGGAATCATGAAGCTAGTAAAGAAGCTGAAAAATTATTTTAAAACAGCTAAAAGTCATGAAAATTCTCAGAAATTTGCATGTAAGCAATTATTAAAAAAGCAATTTAGTTAAAAATTATTTTTCTACTGCTAAAGTAGCACAGACATTGGATGATTATATCTGCTTAAAAAAAACAGAAAGTGTATTAAAATTCACCCTCTTCCCCCCTTTTAAAACAGAATTATCATATATATTTCTCAAAGGTGTTTTCTTCTGGTGTGGCTAGATCTCATTAAATAGTTGACCAAAAAAATATAAAAAAATACCCAGTTAAATCTTATAATTTTTACTTTTGACGAAAAATATGCAAAAATTCAGAAAAAATCTTTTTGTTAATAAAAAACAAATAAAAAACAAATCATATATATTATTTCTCAAAGGTGTTTTTTTCTGGCGCGGCTAGATCTCATTAAATACGTGACCAAAAAAAATAATGTAACAGACTCCATGGTTCCAGGTTGCCATGGAGTCAAATGAATTGAATATACTTTCTTTAAAAATGAGTGGCAACTACAGATAAAAAATGTAAGAAAAATAGAACAGCTCTGAGTTTTTATTATGTTTTTTGCATAGATTGGATGGATGATTGAAGGTAACTAGAAATAACAGCGCCTTCTGTTGGTGACACATGTATTTTATTGTCTTTGAAATGCAAAAATGCACAGAAGATGGCATTTGAATAGCCCTAATACTACCGATATATTCAACTTTAAATGCAAGAGGTGCCATCTTCGATATAAAGATCATTGGTACAAACTGTAAATATATATACCAATATATATATTTATATATTGATATACAATTAACATTAAGTAGATTTTCTGTATGCTTATAATCATTAACTGCTAATATTGTTTTTAAAGAGGTTTTATAAAATAAAACAGTTAAAATAAATTTATTTCTGTTAAAATGAATGTCTACTTTTTGAATGATTTCCAATCAAACATCTAACTAACCCGTGAAAATATTTAACAGAATATTATGTACTTATAGACACATTTATTCATCTTCACAGTATAATATTTACAGTTGTAGTATTAAATAAGCAGGGATGTGCCAGCTGCTCCAATTGCTCCAAATTGTGCCAAATCAATCCTGATGTGCCAATCTGCTACAAAAAGATCATTTTTGGACATATTTGCTCCAAATTCAGCAAAACTGCTACATTTTTAATTTTTCCGCGTATGTTTAAACGTTTGTAAATCTCTCGAATTTTTACAAAAGTCATCACACATTCTAATTTCAATCTTTCTCTATTAATCTTAAAAATGATTTTTTTTTCTTTGGCATCCCTTTGTTTAAACCTCCAATGCCTTAAGAGTAAAAATTGACCTCTGTTTTAAATTTAATTTTATATAAATTTGTAATTTTTTATTAGCTGCTGATGGTAGTTAATATAGTTTAGTAAATATTGCATTTTTGATTTAAAATAGATATTTTGTATAGCAATATATAAAATAACTGAATTTTTTATTTATTTCATAAGCTTCTGCCCCCCCCTAAAACAAACCTGGTTTTCGTTATAAGCTGAATTTTTAAGAACCTCCTTAATTTTCATTTTTTTGATTGGCATTCTTTAATGACTTTTCTCTTTCCAAAAATAAATTTTGTATTTCAAAATTGACATTCTTATGCTCCAAAAGTGACTTTTTCTTACTCCAAATTGCTCCACTAATCTGTTTTTCTTGCTCCTAATTGCTCCAAAAATGTCTTTTTTCTTGCTCCACAAATTGCTCCAAAATTTAATTTCAGCTGGCACATCCCTGAATACGACAGTGTGCGAAATTTTCGCACACTATCGTATTCAGCTAGTCAGTATCGTCAGCTAGTTACATTAAATTAGTTTCTACTAAAACTTATAACCTTCTATTTGAAAAATAAAATTTTTATTCTGTCTTTTTTAAAAATTAGTTTTTGTCAACAGCTAATTTGTTACTCATGATATGCTAAAATATTTACATTTAGTGTGCTGTTAATAGTAAAAGAAACATTAAAATTATGATAAGCAATGCCCGGAATATTGAAATTGTTTTGCACAAGCAGATATTTTATGTGTATACAAATAACTGCTATGAATTAGTCTAGTTTTTAGTTACAAGACTGAACTGTTTGTTGTATAAAATATAAATTCTATAAGATATACATACTTTTATGAGTATCAGCCTATAAACAATTTTCTTGTGTATAGGCTTTTTTTTCATCCCTTAACCAGTCCTTTTTTTTACCCTTTTTCAGACAAAACATCTCCCTTCTGGTTCTTTTTATGATTAAGAAATCCCTTTTTACCCAGAATTGACCTTGAAATTCTGTTGTGAGCCCTGTTATAGTACTTATAATTGAAAATTAGAATAGTATTAAGGTATTTATAAAAGAAAATGTGATATCTTAAATTGCTTTGATTAATGGCGAATTAGCCAAAATAATTTTTCGGATACCTACATAATTATTCCATTTATTGTTTAAAATTAATTTGGCAATTAGCATAAGATAGTATTATACATACAGTAATACAGTCAGTATACAACATAATTAATGTACTTCATGATTTTTACATGTGATCAGAAAATTTCTTTTACAGTATTAATTTTTGAATGCTAAATTTGCACTACTGTATATTTTTGTACATAAGTCGGGAATTTTCGAAACTTTTTCTAAACTGAAATTAAAGGGGGTCAGCTAATATATAGATTTGCTAATGATACAAAAAAAGAAAATGTAGGTAATTTTCTGTTCACTGGGTGCAAGCAATAAATTGCTAAATAAAGCACTTTTTGGTTGTGTAGTTTACATTTTATAAAGATACACAAATACTATTAGACAACCATAAATAATTTGCACACACACACACACAACAAAAGAAAAGACTGGAGAGGAATTCTTTTAAATTTTTAATTTGATTTTGAGTTATTTGAATGTACAGCATTTATGCAAAAAGAAAAAGATAGTCATCAAATCTTTCGAAGTCCGACTCTGAATCAGTTTCGAAATAGTTCATGAAATTCGAGCTCAGTCATGGGGATATCTGGGCAAATATCATCATTCCTTCCTGTACTTTCTGTACTAGAATTTTCATCTTCATATACAAAATCTTCCTCTCTTCCATTCACACAATTGCTCATACAGCACTTTGAAAGCTCAGACGATAAATTCAGAGAGAATCTTGAATCAGGCATTTTCCCACTGTGACATGGTAACTCTACCCACTTTCTTCACATTTTCACTTTTTGTTAGGGCTTCATATTCCATCTACTACATCTATTTAGACCTCAGTAAATCTTTAAATGGGATGTTTAAAGAAACATCCAGTGTTTGCAGCATGGATGTAAATCCTCCTGGTATTACTGCCATTTTCGTTTTCATTTCACCGCACTTGTTTTTCACTGTCAGATGGGCCTTGAAAGAGTCCCAAACTACTGTATTGGCCCGGATATAATGCCACCCCAAAATTTTTCATAAAAGATAATTTAAAAAATCTTATATTTGGGCAACAAATTTAGCACGAGTCAGGTTTTTTTACAAGCAATGATCAGTCAAAAAAGAATGCGTTATATTCTGGCCAATACGGTAGTATCGACGGTTTATGAAATACAGAACCTTTTTGTCTGTTCCATGTTTTTCCTAACCACTCCAAGTTGCCATCCTCATCCATCCAGTCTTTTTCGTGTTTATACACTGAAACTCCACTTGGGAATGTGACACTCTTTGGCAGTGTCTTAAAAATGATTTTAGATGATAATCTGCTTCCATCTGCCATGCAGCTCAAAACCTTCGTAAAGCAGCATTTTTCATTACCAGTTTTCACAAAAACAGTTTTTGAGCGTTTGGTATCAGCAGTATAGTTTGATGGCAAATCAAATGACACTGGAGTTTCATATTGCCAAATTGATAAAATAAATAAGAAAAATCTTTCCTCAGACTCGCAATGTGTTGTTGAAAAAAATCTTTTTTACTTTTCAATTCCAAAGGGAGTTTTTTCTCAATCTTATTTTGTGTTCTTATGCACAAGTTGGCCCTGTTCATAAAGCGAATGCATGATCCTATGGAAGCAACAAAATTTGTTGGCTTGTTTTAAGTGAATTCGGGTAATTTAATTAAATTTAATGCTGTTATTCTGATAGCTTGCAGGCTTATAATCAATCCATTCATCCTTGACTGTTCTATCCATCTTGGGAGCTTTGTTGTGTGTTATCAGAGAGAGAGAGAAAAAAATAAATGAAAATCAAATTACGAAACATAAAAATTGAAGTTTATATCCATCACCATAACCTAGGTTTGCATTGCATACCCTGTTTGATGTCAAGATGAAGCAAACAGATGCAAAATATACTTCAAATGCATTTATTATGACATAAAAAGAATCACAAAAGAATATAATAGCACTTAAAAAAAAAAAAAACAAAAAAAAAAAAAAAAAAACAAATCGTGATAGTTCTGGGAGCTCGAATTGTTCTAACAATATTGATTTCAGGCAGCTACAAATTATATTTACAGGGTAATTAGATTAAAGCACCAATGCACTACAATATCATGTTAACAGGGTGTCCACCGGCTACTGAAAAGGCAACTTTTATACCTAATTTAAAGATAAAGCGACTTGGGCAACTTTTTTGAATAAAAAATGTCATTTTCATGCTATTTTCAAGTTTTTGGCTACTTGTATCTTACTCCAGGCGACTAATTTGAAAATCAGACCTTGGTTTTTCTCAATTCCCCTTTCTTTTCTAAGTTTTGCAACTGATCATGTATTATATATATAATCTTGTGGCTATTTTGTTATATAATGCACGAAGTTCTTTAATTTATCATTTTATTCATTCTTCCTTAAATGAAGCTAAATGACATATATTTATTTCTTAACTTCATGCAAAAATGCTACTATTTTGGCTACTAAAATTAAGGTCCGCAGCAGGACGCGAGACGCACATTGCAGATTTTTAAAAAAAGTCTGCAGATTATTTTCATCAGAATACTGTGTGTGGATTATTTTTTATGGTCATGGAAAAAATTCCTCTTCTAATTCTCAAAATAAATATTTTCTGTTAGAAAGCATTCCATTCCTCTGTAAAAGTCAGTCTTTTTTTGTCTGAAAATTTTTTAAAGCTGTATTAATTTTCATGTTTGGAGTCTCGTATTACAAAGATTTTGCTAGAGTCAGTATTACGGACAAAAATATCTCTTCTCTTATGATATCAAGAATCATAGTCAGATAATGTAGACGCATGCCGATTTGTTTGAAGTTTTGGGAATCACTTTTAAATGCAAAAATTGATTCAGAGTCCAAATTTTAAAAAGACATCTTAATTTGAACAAAAGTTAGAAATTTATTGACAGAATATATTTCTTTCTTTCTTTCTTTGTGGTTTTCTTTCTGAGCTAGACTGGGAGGGAAAAATGGGGGTTGAGGTTTTTATCTCCTTTCAGGCTGTTTCAATATTGCCACTTATATAGGTGACCAGCTGATTGTTAAAATCAATAGAAGAACACTTATAATGGTTACAGATAATCCTGAAAAAAATTTTAGCTATTGTTGTCCATTTTCAAAAAATTTAATAAATTACTGGAATTTGTAGTGGAATATGTATTGAATAACTGGAATAGATATTTATACCATTATATGGTTATTTTGAACAGAAGTGTTATTAATAATTTCATGCTTTAACTGTATTTTAATTGTTTGTACTATTGGATTAATTCTTACAAAGACAAGTGAATGATGAAAAACTGAACGCATTATTTTTATAGGTGTAATAACTTGAAAACAAAAAAATTAATGAAAATAAAAATTTAGGTTTAGAACAACTTAACTTTATTGTTTCTTAATTTGTTAAACTTTTATTGATGATTCTTAACAAGGTGATCAAATAAATAGTTTATTAAAATGTGCTTCTTATGCAAAATGTTTACTTAATTAAACATTTTCTTGTCTGTTAGGTATGTTTGGGTGATTATTTTTGTTATAAAAAGAAAAAAAAAACCCTTAAAAATCTTTGAAAGAAATATTCTTATTAACTTAACTATTTATAATTTATTTTAATAAGTTAATTAACAAAGTTACTTACAAAGTAATTCTTTTACATTACTTAGCTTTATCAACTTAATTAATTTAAAAAAATTTTAATAAAGACTAGTAATAAAATTATTAATAAAGATTACTAATTAATTATTATTAATGAATAAAGCATTGGTTTACTCAATTTTTTAGGTTTTTTTTTGCAAATTAGAAGTGCTTTTAATCAGGATATGTACTGCCCTTTTTAAGAAACACAATGCCCTTTTTTAAAACCTTTGCACCCTGCCCTTTTCCTACTTAGAATGAGCTCTGAGCCCAAACACGTTGCACAGATGTGTGCGCATATACATATACACATGTTCATATTTGCACTATGTATTTAGTTACCACGAACTATTATGAGTTTGCAGATAGTTTTGGATTATGTGCACAGATAGTTTTTTCTTTTATCTGACTATGTCAAGAATAATAAATAATGCTAACTGTTTACCTTGCTTCATGTAATTAAAAGTCCTATGGTTTTTGGCCTGATAATTAAACTGATGATTCATTTTTTGCTTTTTATACAATTTAAACTAAGGATGCCACAAAAAGTTTTGCTGTGTAACTATTACATTCTACCTAGAATAATAGTTTTTTTTAGAACACTGTCCTACTGAATAGATTATTGCTGTAAAATTTGACAAAACATACCAGAAATGTTTTCTTAAGAATATCTGTTTACATAAAGTTTTTCTCTTTATCTAAGTCTGTTAACCAAGACAACTGAAAGAGGTTGTTATGTTTTATCCTCAAGAAAATAAATTACATATGTAAGTAAATTTCTATTAGTTTGATCATATCTAACTGATTAACTAACATTAGATAAATGCAAGCTTGTGATAAAATATGCCTACTGAATTCTTTTTTCCGTTATTGTGAAATTATTCTGCAGATTATTTTCAGTGCCTAAAAAGCTGTCATTTTTATGTCAGTGAGGCTACTAATGATGCTATTTTAGGATCTTGACATTGTTGAACACCTTGTGTCAACCAAATACATTAAAATTACCATTCCCTTGTGGTACCACGGGTGGCTGGTGTCGGAACATAGTAATCATATTAGTAACAAAGGTACAAAAGCTTTCATGATTATTTACCGCTAAATAATAAGCAGGGATGTTAATTCTGCGCCGATTGTGCCGAGCTGCACCGAAACACAAATTCTTGCGCCGAATTGCGCTTTTAGCCGATTTTTGCGCCGGTCTGCGCCGAATACGTCATTTTGACTCTTTGTTAAATTTTTGCCATGCTCATTTATCTTTTAAAGCGTGTATGGAAAGCTAGTTAGCAGTAAAGCAAGATTCAAACTGCGTACGAAAGCTGCATTCCGAAGCCATTCTACCCGCCCCGGATCGGACCAGTCGGGCTTTGTTAGTCACCTCAATCAGGGCCGGTCAGATAGGCAAACAAGTGCCGTAATTTATGGAAGAAACGCTGCGGCGTTTATGAGTTTAAAAGTTAAAAAGATAGTAAGTGCGGCATTTCTACCAGGTGCGGTGTTTACAATATTTTTAATTTTTTTAAACCGATCTTCAACGAAAAATCGAAAAATTCATTTCGTGATAATTTTCTCAAAAGATGGCGCCACCACCGACACGTACTCTTTAGCGTGCACAGATCACAGTGTAGCGAATCAGAATGCGAACCTACCCCCATAGAAAAGAGGTTTGATCTTTGATCCAGTTTTGGAGAAAGTCAGAGCACCCTAAGATGGGTCCATGTCCCGTACTCTGAAGTGGATGGCTTCATACATCCAACCGATGTCTCCTCAATTAAGTAAAAAGAAAGAAAAAATAGAAGTAAATCTTTTACATCTACATTTTAGAACTATAATTAAATTTTAATGAAGTTTTGAATATGTATTTTGAAGGGTTAAAGTTCTGTAAAATACTGCAAAAGTGCACTACCCTCTATTACATGCACCCGTTTTTCACATGAACCTCTATTGTTCTTAAAATACTGAATTTCAGCCAAAATTAGTCAATGTTGCGCACGGTGACGTAGTTTAACCCTCCCCCCTCCCCCCCCAAAAAAATAAATAAATCTTCAGATTAATCTTATATTTTTTTTTTTTTTTTCGCCGTGCGGCTTTGCACCCTGTGCACTGTATGGAATAAACTCTGCCAACTAATTGGTATGCTCAAGAAATGCTGAGTGCTTTTAAAATAAATCCAAATGTTATAAATATAAAAAATAATAAATAAATACCATCAAGAGTTGTTACACAAGATTCAGTTTAAAACAGCAATTTGCTGAAGCAAGCTCATTACGTAATCAACAGCTGGCCATCCGCGGGAGGGGGGGGGGAAATGTTTACTTTTAACTGGAGACTCTTCTCACACATCGATTGCTGTTTTCATTTTAATGGTGCCTGGTAGTCTGTCCGAACTTTGTGTGGATGCAAGAAGGGTTTTAGAAGTTATTTTTTTATTTCTATAAATTCACCTTTGTGAATATAAACATTGATATCTGATTATTTGAAAATAGAAATCGTAAGCTTCGTAAAATAGTGTCAAATACTTAAACATTCTATGGGAAGAGGGAGAAAAAAGGAGATTTTTTTACCGTTTATCCAATTTCTACCGAAATATATCCGATCAACTTAATAGCTTTTTTAATAAATTAGGTCTAATAAGTAATGCAACATATTTTTTATTTATTTATTTTTTGTTAATTAAGAAATTATTTTAGAAAACATTGAATTTTATCTGACATTGACTTCTGACCACGATCACCCCCTCCCCACCCCCCACCCCCCCCACACACACACATACCAACGATCGCGACTGCGGCGATTATGCCGGGTGCGGTGTTTTTGACGATTTTCTAGCTAACTAAGCTCATTTTCGTGGGTGCGGCGTTTCTTCCATAAATTACGGTAATCATCGCAACGGGCACCGTTTTTTGTTTATGAGGGGGCACGATTTGCTATTTGGAGATGAAACATTATGGACCAATTCGTTTTTCAACATGTACACATGCATTGTTTTTTTTATTTTTTTATTGATATTGTACCTTTTTGAGAAAGAAAAATGGAGGAAAATGTTTTTTTTGGTGCAAAATAAATCTGCTGTCTTTAAATGAAAACTTAAAGGAGAAATCAATACGCCTTTCATAACTTGTTATTCGAAAAGTTTTTATGTATTCACACTGTTTACAAAAGCGATTCATATGGTTTACCTTTTCGAGCTTAAAAAAAAAAAGCTCCCTCCTCTGAAATGGGTAACGATCCGCCACAGCTCTGTGTATATGTATTTTCCCGATTTGAACTGGCACTATTTTTTTCGGGCCCCACCACTGAAGCAGGTCACGAGCCGCCACTGGCTGTTATAGAAAGTGCACAGATTCTATTAACAGAAGGGAAGGATAGACTTGCAAAAACATTAAAACTATTAGAAGAAAATGAAAAAGCTCAAGAAGAAATTAATAAAAATAAAAAAAAGAATAAATAGAAAACTAGATAACTTATAATACTTAATTTGTAATCTCATTATTAATTTCTCATAATCTTAATTTTTAACTTCCCATAATTCTTAATTTCTCTCAACAGTCATTAAATATTTTTTGTTTACATTTGCTTTGTATATTGTGTTCAAGTATTATAGATGAATATGTAAATATTAGATGAGGTTAAATTACTGATACAAAAGCATATGCTATTAAAAGTACACACATTTAATTATTCTAACCATCAAATTTATTTTGTTTTCGATACTGCTTACCAATTACGTGTTGCTGTATAAGAGGTATAATATTTAGGTTTTCAAAAATCTCCATTTAGTACTACTTGCGATTTGTAATAGAACCAAAGAATGAGATAGAAGCTTTTGTTTTAAAATTTAGTTTTCATTTTATTTGTGCTCTCTTTTTCGAGAGGAAGATTCCCTAAATGATTCTGAAAAAGAAAAAAAAAGGGACAGGGATTGGCAACCTGTGGCTCGCAAGCCGCATACAAATCATACTCATGGTTCTTGAGTAGGAAAAAAATGACTTAACCACAGAAAGGTTGCTGACTCCTGATATGTATTGTTTTTACCAAGTTGCTGATAGCATAGCCTGTATACACCCTTTTTTTTTCCAGAGCTTTCCTAAAGTGCTTTCAAATAATGTTTTGCTTTTAGCAAATGGTGTTTGCTCGCAAACTTTGCTTTTCTTGTATGCATTTATTGTGTTCCTAAATCTTCAATTTTATGCTCCAAAATCATGTTAATTCTGATCTCGAATCTTAGTTTTCCTCTCGGAAACTATTTTTTTGTGCTCCCGAGGTGCTTCCAAATGGAATTTTTCTGCTCCCAAATAGAAATTTTCTGCTCCCGAGGTGCTCCCAAATGAAATTTTTTCTGCTCCCGGGGTGCTCCCAAATCGAGTGTTGGAGTTAACATCCCTGAATAAGGTACCCTCATAACAGAAAGCATTTTATTTTTATATTAGCTTCAGTCAATACTTTGTATTAAGCATGAGCTAGCTAAGCATTTGAGCACTTTTCTCAAAGTTTTTTCTTCAACAGTGAATATTTCATTGCCTTTTCTACAAAATAATGTTATCGGTAAAGAAGCGAAAATAGATTTTTGAGTAAAAATAAGAATAAATGATTTTTTTAAATGCACAGAATCATTTGCTCTTTGCCTGTTTTTCCTATAGCCCCCTTGCAAATGTTTTGTGCCCCCTAAAAGAGGTGCACCTCACGAGTTGTGGGAGGGGCTTAATCCTTGTGGTGTAAAGAGGAAGGTATGTTCAGGGAACTAACAGAATGGAATATATTTCTTTCTTTTAACCTGCTTGTCAGATATTTTCGCCCACAAGATGACATGTTCGATGAACATCACAAGATTTTTTATTTATTTTAATTTCATCTTATACACTGGTTTTGAATTTTGGGAAATTTTTGAAGAAGAAACTTACTTTCTGCTTATATACGGATCGGCTTGTATTTGGAAATATATGGTAATTCACATTTTTATAATCTACTAGCTGGATACCCGTTCTCCGCACGGTGGGAAACAAATATTTTCCTTACACATATAATTCGAATTAAACCCAGTAATGCGGAATCTCAAAACGTGAAAAAAATACTTGAATCGTGACTAAAAGTTGACGTCATGAGTGCAAATCTGAGATGATTGCAACCTGATGACACAAAAACTTCGTCAGTGTCACTGGCGATCAAAAAAGATCTTTATGGTACGCAGATGAAACTTCTCTCTTTCGAAAAATGCCTGATTTCTACAATTCTACAATTCATATAATTGTGTTTTTTAAGCTTAATTATAGCATTTAATATATACCAGATGAATAAGTTACATGATGTTGACAACTATTTTCTTTATCTTGCATTTCCTAAAGCGTGGACAATGCATTAGCGCAGTTATTTCGCAGATGACTTTATTGAATTTCACCTAAATTAACAAAACCTACACTAATGAAATAATAGATGCATCACGTACGTTATAAGCCAAAATTGCACACAGTTTTCGTGAAAATTGTCACATTTCAATGAAAACATTTGTGACGTAACTTCTGCGATAAAGTTTATCACCCTTACTAAACTCTTAATGCAGTATCACACTTGTACCATAAAACTGACGTTGGTCTCACTGTCAACTCGCACTAAATAAATAACTAATTTCATGTTTTATTTTTAACAATTTACAGTAGACCCCTTCATAACACGGGTCTACAACACGAATTCGTAGAACACGGAGAAAAAATTGTGATCGTTTTCGTGTAACATGTTAAAAGAAACTCGTACAGCATGGTAAAATGAGACATATGTTCTGATATTATGACGCTTTAGCTCCTGTAATTAACATTCCTTTTGAATGACAACACCAAACATCATTGCATTTTTACGGAGCGTAAATAAGTTTTGCTGCGATTATATCGTGCAGTCCGCACTCCAGGTGGAATATAGCGCAGGACCCTTACAACACGGAACACATCTACCGTGATATATGGCATCTACTGTAGTTGCATAGTGTCAAATTCAATAGTTAAGAAAATTCTCGGTTGCCGTATTTAGTAATATTTCATCTTACCTTGGTGGCCGAAATGTGTTAAAACCAAATATTCGAACTGTATCAAAAGTAAAATTTTTAATTTTGTATAACCCTCAGAACAACTTCGGAGTTTGCCATGTACGACGGTTTTTCACGACGTGACAACTGATGCTTGTGTACAGTGGCGTAGCCAAGGAGGGGATGGGGGTCACAACCCCCCATGCGGAGTTTTTTTGCCATACAAAATGTATATTCTTCACTCCCTTATCGCACACACGTGTACATATATGTGAGTTGCAGTAGTCGTAACATTCCCATGAAAAATTTCTGGCTACTCCTGCTTGATCAATATACTTTAGGCTCGGAATCCCCGTGGTAAAAAAATGGTCTAAAAAATGTAACACCAGAAAATTCTGATTAACACAATGGGGTTACACAAATACGCGCCGGACATACGCTCTTGCTTCCGGAGGAGCAAATACATTAGAGGGTATGTGCTGCTCCGGATAATCTGCCCGCAAAACAGCAAAAATGACGTAGAAAATGACATCCACACTCGAAGGAAATAAAACTAAAGGTATGTAGAATTGCATGAAAACTTTGATTATTTTTAAAGTGCAATGCAAGTTTCTTACAGTTCTATTTGTTTCCAATTTGATGTGTTTTCACTTTTACGAGTCTTAAAAGCTGTAGAAATGAGTGGTTTCACTTATAATTGTTAAATTTAACAACTTAAGTGGCAACAATGGATTCCGTTGCTACGGAAACTATAGTAATGTTAAAAATAAAACATGAAATGAGCTATTTATGTTTACTTTGCTAGAACTGCCATATTGGCGTCATTAACGCCACCAGTCGATGTCAAATAGCTCAAATCGCAAATTAAACTTGACACTAAAGGCAATTCGCAATATCCTGTTTGGCGGAATTTAAAAATAAAATATCTATGCATACGCTAGTGACATCGGCTCATCTCAATTGTGGAATGGAATTAATAATACGAACAGAGTTGCACTACATTTGAATATTTTCGCCTACTTTGCTAAGAAATGAACTAAAGTAGGAATCAACATAGATTTCAATTCGTAAAACAAAACATATATTAGACAGTATTAATTATGTCTGTTTCTAACAGTTTCCAATAAAAGAAACGTAGCGCTGCTTTAACATATAAGAATCAATTATTTAATACTCATGTAGTACTTCAATCGCCAAAATGCCAACATACTCCATTTTGCGAGATCTTTTTGTTTTCAGGGAATCATTCGAAGGTTTGATTTAACAGCAATCAAAATGGGAAATAGTTATCTATCATTTATATAGTTCACTCGCCAAAATTTAATCCAATAGGCATCTAATTGATTAGTAGCAGTTATTTAAATTATTAACTATAACGGGTTTTAATCAGCATTAACTAAAATGTACAAAGTGAGAGAATTTCAATTTTCTGAAATTTGGCGGAATTCCTCCAATTTAAATCAGTTTTTTATTTAATTTGGCGTAAATTCTGTAGATCGTTTAAAATCGCCTTAATAACAGAATTATTTCTGTATGAAAAATCGAAGTATAGCGCCGTATTCTAATAAAATTTATTAAAAATACTATTTCCTTACGCTCTCAGTAATTTGCGCCAAGCCCAAAACTGTGCAAATCGGTAGAACCTACTACTTTCTCAAAATCGCCAAATCAGCCATTTTGTTTTCGACAAACTATAAAATATACATATTAGTCTCGGAAATCTCTCAATCCCTTATTCTTTTACACATAAAAAACATTGAATTCCTGCTCTGATTTCACATGAACGCAATATTTTAATTAAAAAATAACTTTGTAAATAATCTAAACAGAAAAAAAATCATTATTCTTTTATTTTTACTGCAGGAGTCTAAATAATTTAATAAAATAGCCAAACATGGCAACCTCGATGCTTATTTCTCCCTTTTTTGACTACAGGGGTTACAATTGAGGAATTGCGGAGATCAAAAATTTGCGTTTTTGACGGGTTTTTTAAAAATATCTCCTAAACTAATTCGAATTTCGAAATTTAAATTAGCGGAGGTTCTTTCTCGAAATTTTCCGAATTCGTGGATACCTCGTTCGAAACTCAACTCCCAGCCGTTTAGGAGGAGATGATGCTACACACACACACACACACACAGACAGACGCGCACAGATTTTAATAGTATAGATAAGATTACTAATTAATATAAAAATGTCCTAACAGACAAAGAAGGGTCAGTCCATGTCAAATCAACATACTTATTCAGACTTGATGTCTCAGACTTTCATAATTTTTGGTATTCAGTAATATATCATTGACTTATGAAAAAAATACCAAATTTCAGTTGTGTGGACAATTATTTTTGAAGTTATTAATTTTTAAAGATTTAATTTTTTATGAAAATTCATATTTTAGCACCTTTAGATGCCTATAGGCTGGCAACCAGTGATGGTATAAAGCTGAGAGTGGTCTCATTTTAAAGCTGTTGAATGGGGCTTTAATATGATATGCTACAAGATAGGGGTTACAATTTTAAAAAAATGAAACGTTTAAAATTAAATTTTAAAAATTAAATTTCTCAAAAAGTGGCAATTTTAAAAATTCCAAAATATTATGAAATATAGTTTGTAATGTCTTAATACATACAGCAAAATTTTATCATGGGATCAGGAGATACTGTGCTTCAGAAATACACGTGTTGTGAAAAATACCAGAATTAGTATTGTTTCAGAAAATTTTGAATATTTCATTGAATGAAACAAGCAGCACATTTCAATGAAACAAGCTGTAGCTATTACTTTTGCATTTTTTTTACAATGGAGAAAGGTTACATAGATACTTACCATTAAAACTCCAATATTATGAGTAAAGTTAAGGGTTAACAAATTAGTTCATTGATACTTTAATCGTTGGAAGATACTCACACATTTGTTCACTTCACTGTCTGGTAAACTGTATGTTCAGCCAGTCTGTGTGACGGGGTTAACTTTGCATATCACATCTGCAAAAGGGAACTTTTTAATATAATTAATTATGCGTTTTGATTGTTCTCTGAAACTGTCAATTTATTTATTTAGAAAGCAATAGTTTATTATTTATTACTTCGCATCATCAAAACCCCTGCTTGTCCTTATAACAGGTAAGCTAAAACTTTTATTCCTCTTTTAAATGAAGAAGAAATTCAGTAGCATTTCAATTCCAACAATATTCTATCTATTAGTAATTTTTTAAAAGTTTAATTCTTATTTCACCATGCTGGAGTGGGAGGGGAGCCGTATTGAAATATTCACTAGAAAAGGGGGCACCAGTTCAAAAAAAGTTGGGAACCTATTTTAAATTCAATGGCAGATTTTGTACTAATAAGCAGACATGAAAGCAAGTTAATAAATAAAAACATGGTAAAAAGAAAGCTATTTTTCCTGTATTAAAAGAGCGCACTGATCTAGTAGAAAATAATATGCAAGGATGCTTTTTCTGCTTATTACTGCTAAAGTTTTTTTTTTTTTAATTTTTAGATGACAAGAAAAGCACTAAGGGGGAATCTAGTGTTGTTAAGCCTAAAATAAAAAAAGAGCCAAAAGAGGACAAAAAGAATTCAAAGACAGAAGAAAAAAGTAGTAGTAATCTACTTCTTGACTACATAAGCAGTCCTGATTTTTCTTGCTCTCCATCCCCAGTAGATAGAAATACAAAAGTGAAGGAAGAAGAGGGGACAGATTTTATTCATGGTTACTACAACTGTGAGGTAATGTATATTATTACCATTCTTACTTTACTTTTATTCTTTACTAGGCACCTCCGGCGACCAGTTGGTTCACCATCTTAATAAATCTTGTGTTTCTCACCGGCTTCCTTGGCACTGAAATATCTCAGATTCTGAATGTAATTTCAAATCAAGATGGTTACAAACAGGGGCGGCCTACGGTAAGTGGTGCCTCCTGCTAACGTAAAAAAGACGCCTCCTTTTATGCTCTTAGTTTTTGAGTTCGACATGACGCCCCTTAGAATCCAGCACCCCCGATACAATGATTACCTTGCTTACCGTGTTGGATGCCCTTGGTTACAAAAATAAGATGCTTTAATGATAAAAACCTACAAAAAGGTACAAATTATTTTCGTCCTATGTTAATTCTGAAGAGCTTTTAGATATATCGGTTGTTTATCAAAAAACAGAAAGGAAATAAAAAAAGTTAGAAAATATGAAACACTTTCAGATTTTAAATACACACTAAAGTGCTATATATTAAAAGCATCTCATAATCCATGCTTCTTCCGTATTTTCTTTCCTTATTCCATTAAGCTGGAAAGTGTATCATTATTCATGAGTGTGATTAAACAAAATTAAAATTGATATTTCTAACATCCTTTTTCTGGATGTAATACATTAGAAATAGAAGGGGGAAAAGACGCACAGAAAAATGCATAATTCGAACTGAATGAAAATTTCAAAAACTTATTTTTTCTTTGTTTGTTTGTGTAACATGTATTTCAGATTTGTGTGCTTGGCCTGAAGTCCGCTTATAAATCCACGTAAGAAAGAAAAACTTATTCAGGTGATTTTATTTATTAAAAACTGCGTATTCTATAAGTTTGCGCCATCTGTCGACTGTTCTGTAAAATAAAAACTCAATTATATTCTCTTTTTTCATAAAAGATAGCTTTTTTGTATATTATAGGAACAGTGTTTCTTTTTTTGCTCAATAAAAAGTAGCCTGTTTGTTAATCCAGGACTTTAACTGTCTTTATTCCAAATTTCATCCAAATCGTTTCAGTGTGAAAAAGTAACAAACATACATACAAAAAGTGACATTTATAGTATTATTAGGATTTTTATTAGGTACTAGCTGCGTGCTTCACATGATAGGAAAGGAATTCTTTCCTAAAATATGATCGTAACAAAATCTTAAAAAAATAAAATAAAAAAAAATCGTCCCTTCTGTTGGAACTATTGCGGTATATATTTATGTAATGTAGGCTTATAGTTTATTAAATTGTAAGATGACCGTTGAAAAATGACCAATCAAACACTTTTAATTTCACTAAATATTTATTAGCATGGTATACTGTGCTTTATTCCGTATTAACCTAACAAACTACTAATACTACCTATTACTTATACTGTCTATTACTTAAATTAATATTAACCATCTTCGTTTCTCTCACTATAATGCTGAATTTAAATTGCTTAGATATTGAAACTAATGGTTGCTTTTCTACTCTTTGATGATTCTTTGCAGTTTATGCATTAGCGTAAATGATAAACATTTTTTATAATAGTTGCCATTAAAACATCTCTCCATCTATTTTTAAGCATAATTCTTGTCAGATTGGCACAGCACTGCCTGATGTAAGACGACTGTTTAAAAATGAATAGAACACTTAGTTTCACGAAATATTTATTAATGAGGTATATTGTGCTTTGATCAATATTGCCCTAGCATATCTACTAACTATTACTTATACAGTAGAACCTCGATCTATCGTTTTTCAAGGGATGCGTAGTAAAAAATGATGCATGCGGGAAAACGACGAATGCGGGTTAAAATCAAAATACGAAGAAAAAAGTATTTATGAATACACACAATGTATAAAGTATACTAAAAATACTAAATTTATTACCAAACTGTAAAAGAAACGAATTGAAGTTGCGTAGAAATTAAGTGATACTTATTTTTAAAAAATCGGTAATTTTACACTGGGTTTTTCATTAATCTTTTAATTAAACAAAATTTTCAAGATTTACAATATATATTTTTTTATGTGTATTCATGTTTGTATATAAAAGTCATACATTTTCAAATATGGTTATTGCCTAGGATAAACTAGGCACTAGTGTTGACTCAGTCTCATCGGCATGAATATTATTCTCAGCTTCTTTGCGATTATTTTCATTTTTTTGTCTCACATTTCTTCCATTCTTAGGATACCGCACGTTGCTACTCCTAAGTCAATGGAAATATATAATCACTACCTTTCACACCATACTCTTCCCTGCTAGATGTGAGAACTCTTCACCTGTCATCAACCCAAGATATCATACTAGGAAGTAATTAGATTTGTAAGCCATATTAATCCACTTGATCTTCAATTTCATTTCGGTTAGAAGGAACATTTTACAATACTGAATGCGGGAAAGCGAATTTTTGACGAACGATACATGCAGGTTTTGTTAACGTTATTTGAATACAGTTTGTGAAGGGACCATAGAAATAAAACGATCAACATGCGAAAACGATGAATGCAAGAACGATGGATCGGGGTTCCACTGTACTATCTTTTACTGATACCAATACAATATATTTTCGTTTTTCAATAGTTAATGCTTAATTTAAAGAAAGTTTAGATATTTGCCACAAATGTAGACTTTTATTCTTTGGTGACTTTTGCAATTTATGCATTAGCATAAACGATAATCATTTCACTTTATGGTTGCCTCTAAAACAGCTCTCCATACATTTATATGTATAATTCTTGTCAGATTGGCATATTTAGTACAAGGGCCATATTATCGCATGGGCAAATCGGGACTTTGCCAAGGCACCTGGCTCAAAATAGTCCCCAATTTCAAATGTTGTTCTGAAATATTCTTTTTTATAACAAAATTTTATGAAAAATAAAACAAATTTCATATATGGGGGCCCCCAAATTCATGAATACCCAGGGTCCCCTGTTGGTCATAATCAGGCCTCTTTAACACAGCAAAATATTTGTGATTCGGTAACGTGTCCTGTTTAAAAATTTGATCGAAAATAATGCTGGATAATTATTGTTGAAAAAACAGCATTCAATTCTTTTGCTGTCAACGTAATATAAAATATGGAATTATTTCGTGCGTGGCGTATGTTTTGCTCGTGAATCTGTTATTCTGATTGAGTTTAGAAAGGAGCTTTAAACTCGTTACATGAATATGACACAGATTTCACATGCGAAAACTCAGATATTTTAAAGTAATTTTATTTATTTTTTTCAACTGGCAATTTTATTCATTGTTACTGTTTCCAAGACAACCAAACTGCCAGATATCATACCGAAATTTTTAAGCAGCTGCTATTGAATTCAAAATCCTTCTTTATTTAAAAATTCTTTAAAAAATCTCCTAATTTATATTTTCCTCTGGTTTTTCTTTTAAAAGAGGGCGAAATGTATGCTCCGTCATTTGACAAAATGTCAAAAAGTTATGACGGATAGAATTCAAGATGCAACAGTTTTAAAAACATTTCACGAAAGTCAGCGTCAAATTTAAGTTTATTTGGAAAATTCCCCAAATTATGTTACACAGTCCGAACATACAGTTTTTAAAAGAAAATTTTCTCCTCTATTCGATGATGCAAATATCGTTTTCCTGCAAGTGTAATTACCAACGTTATTACGTATTAAGTGAAAAAAATGCCAAAAATCACATAAAACATAAAATAAAACATTTTCTGGTTCGAATTTCGAAAAAATCTCTCTGAGGTATGTTAGGACATATCCTAGTGAAGCTGTCTACAAAATTACGTCGATTTGCGACCAACTGTCTAGGCTTTATGCGATCAAAAGACACACAGATAAGAAGATCGGGGTTACAAACCTACCCATATGCATAATCAGCCATCTACAAACTTTGTTTACTCTCGGATTTTATTATATAAGATTATTATTTTAGTATATATGACTTGCTATATTATCAGGATATTTGGTTGGCCCGGACTATGCTTTTGTAACATTATTCATTTTCTTTGGTCTTTTTTTTTTTATTGCACCTATAAATACAGTGTAGTGTCCACTTGCCCACTGTTCAGTGTCCAGTATTCCGTGAACTTCCTGTTAGGCGATATCCTTTCAAATCTGACATGATATATAGTCAGTCCTCACAATTAGCGAGTCTCCCCCCCCCCATCCTCTTACTCACTGTCACCACCCTCTGCAAAAAACTACAATCAGTAGAAAAGGAAGCGTGAGAAAAACTCCAACTTTTCTCATAGGAATTTTCTTGAAAGCATCAAGTCCGCTTCTGAAAGAGTCACCCATATTTTTAATTTTCTCTTTGTCTTCTCCTTATGATCGATGCATTCAACAACAATTTTATTTATGCTTAATTTTACCAAGTTGATTTATCTTAAGGTTGGGTCATTTTTCGACGTTACAGTGCACTTTTTTGAGTTTGGGCACTCTTTGTTATCCTTGTGTCCTGGTATATTGTGTTCAACTTCCACAAGAGTAATGACAGTTCTGTAGTATTAGGAGTTGCTTTTCAAACATTAATTAATCACATGATTATGTTCTACAACCCAGAATGTTTTTTGTATCAAAAACATGTAAAAACTGATTAGTACATTTTTCTTGGAACCTGAAATTGAAAAAAGTAAGTAAATATATAAAAATTGCATATAAATTTTTTTTTTTTGACAAGTTGATAACAGAGTTGTCAGATTTGCTGCCCGGGTAGCTCCCCATTTTCCCCACCGGGGTGGGTTTTTTACCTTAAAAAACCCATGGGTTTTTTGGATAAAATGGGTTTTTTTAAGATAAAACTTTGATTTGCATCATTTTAAGAGAAATATTTGAATAATAATTTAATTTATTGTAGAAGCATTTAATTTCTTACAAAATTTTAAAGTTCTATTTTAATTCAAGTTTATTTTTATCACTAATGAAACTATAAATCCTAATTCCATTCTGTTGCTTTTATGAAAAATAAAAATCTTTGTTTTCTACCAGTTGTAATTCTGCTTAAAAGTTACTTTTAGTACTTTTTAGTTGAAATTTGTGTCATAGAATTTTCTATGACCAAACAAACAGTATTCTATATAATAGTTAGGGCCCTATAAAAAATGCAGAAAATGTGTAATTTTGCATAATTTGCAATTCTCTGCATAAACTACAATTTTTTGCACAACACCACATTTTTCGGAAAAATTTTTATTTCTTAAATTTTTCGCATCATATTTTCTTTCAAAACCTCTTAAATGTTTATTATTGTCCAGACATAGACATCTCCAAAAAGCCAGAACCTAAGTTTTCATAACCTGGTTTGAAATTTATGAAAGCGGCTCAAGTGTTTGACCCAGACCAATTGTCCAATATATATGTTGATGATGAAAAAGTCTTGAACTGTATTCCAAGGGCATGTCCGTTGAAAAGTTAGTAAGATTTTTGAATTCAGAGGTTGTTTCACAGAGGTTTCCGAAACTAACACACAAAACAAAGTGAGTACTCTCTGTTTTACCTAATTCTGTAGGCCATATACGGACAACCTCCGGCCCGCAGAATATATCAAAACCCCATATGTCAATCAAAATCACTTATAAATCCCTATTACACGGCCTCCGACTTCGTTAACATCCTAAAGTTTGTCCTGCTACTTTTCAAAGGTTTCCTACCTGCTGTAGACTGTGAAAGAGCAGCTTCATGTTATGGCCAAATATTTACAAAATAAGGGCAGAGGGAATCATCAGTTGTAGGGCTATACATCTCTTTATTTTAATAAACTTTAGAGAAAAAGCGAGACTCACACTTATTTGTTTTTTAATGTAAATTAAAATATTGCTTTTCTTTTTAACCTAGTTATTTCCCTTCTCATACACATTACTTCAATACATTTCTATAAATCCCGCATAATTTCAGAAAACCACTGCATCGATGCCACATAATTTCAAAAAAAATTTCGCATATTTTGTAGGGCCCTAATAATAGTAGGTGTTTAAGGATAATATGTAACCGTAAGGATATAAAGCTATACAAATGCTTTATGCCTACAGAATGAATTTTTATTGAAAGGGAAAGATGTTCATGCAAACCTAATAT